>CAUYPK010041464.1:0-66781 GCA_963574355.1 Loris lydekkerianus
GGCAGGTTTTTCGTTTTGTTTTGCTTTGTTTTACATTTAATTTTATTTATATATTTTTTTTTTTTTTTTTTTTTTTTTTTTTTTTTTTTTACATGTTAAGACTTCATTCATTTATTGGAACATTCATAATGGAACACCGGAGTTATTTGTGTGACAAATACATTGAGTGCCTCCAAAATAAATATCCTTTATTGCAGCATACTTTTTAGAAAAAAAAGAGGGGGGACAGAATTGGTGTAAGATATATGGAAGATAATTTTACCTGGGCCAATATATTAAAAACCCTCTTGCCTGATCTTGCTTAGTTTTCTAAACTAAAGTATCCCATCATCATCATTTCCTAATTAAAAACTTGTGATGGCTGTCCATGACCAGCTGAGTGACACATAAGGGCTATCCAAGCCTGTGCCCCATGATCACATTAATGTACACAGCTATGATTTATAAAAAAAAAAAAAAAGTAGACTAGAGGAATTGAAAAGTGACAGGTGAACCCAGGTCTTGGATGTTATGTCAGCTGCAGAGAGAAAGTCTATAGAGGAGGTGGCATTTGAGTTAGTTCTTCGGGATAAATAGACTTTTGCTAGGATAGGGGGAAAGGAGTTTAGAGGCAGAGGGAATCACGAGAGAAAAAACAAAGAGACAAGAATATGTATACCCATTAGCAGAACATATGTGATGATGAAAAATATATTTATTTGAAGGATATGAAAGAGTGTAAGTAAGGGTGAAGAGGTAGATAGAAGCCCAGTTGTGAAGGGCTTGTACGTATATTAACAAAAGAAGCTATTAAGAGAATGTAGCTGCTGTTGCTACTGCCGCTGGTAATGATAATAATGAAGGTTATCTACTATTTACTTGCTCCTCTCCATGAGACTTCCCATTCTGGGAACTTTGCATGAAATCATTTAATTCTGAGACCAGCCACATGGCACCTGCATCATCTTCATTCTATGAAGGAAATTAGTATGTGAGGACAAGTGGCTTTGCATAAGTTTATTCTGTTAGCAGGGACATTGGTTATTATTTAAGAATCTAAAACTTTAGTTAATAAAGGGATTTGTGTTGAAAAGTCTGGATACAACAGGCCATACTGGGGTATCTGAAGGGCTGCAGGTCCTCCA
Organism: Loris lydekkerianus; assembly: GCA_963574355.1. Taxonomy (NCBI): domain Eukaryota; kingdom Metazoa; phylum Chordata; class Mammalia; order Primates; family Lorisidae; genus Loris; species Loris lydekkerianus. Next base: position 1,125 of record CAUYPK010041464.1, read on the forward strand.
CCTGATATAAATCATTCAAATATTTAGAAAGATAATGGTATCACCTTCATTCCACAGATGAGGAAACAGGAGTCATGAGAAAGGTGGTAACTTGCCCTACGTCACACAGTTAATAAGTGGCAATGTTGGTGGCACCTGCGGCTCAAGGGAGGAGAGCACAGGCCCCATATGCCAGAGGTGGTGAGTTCAAACTTAGCTGCGGCCAAAAACTGCAAAAAAAAAAAAGTGGCAATGTTGGGATTTAAGTAACACAGTTATCCCTGAATTGTGTTGCCTCCCACACAAGTGTGGAAACAGGACGTGTAACTGACCAAGGGCTGTGTATCTCGAGCACACAGAAAACTCCACCGAGGCTTACTTGAAGACCACCCCTCCAATAGGCTGCTGCCAGTGCACTGCTGAGCAAGGCAGCAGTGATGCCAAGGGCCAGGAGAAAGCGGTTCACCTACTCTCACCCCCAGTGTTGGCTTACAAGCTGTCTGATGCTCTGAGAACTTCCTGAGGCTCCCCACCATCTGGAACTTTCCACCCAACCCCCAGCCTCGCCTCTTCCATCCCTCTCAGGGGTCAGATTCGCATCTAATGACTCTCCTAGCTTTTTCTAACTTTCTCCTGATTTTCTCTCACATGGGTCATTTCCTCTAACAAAATCCCTGTGTTCCATCTTAGCACCTGCTTCTGGAGGAACTGGACTGACAGAGTGTGATGAGTTAGCTATCCTGGGAGTCCTGGTTCAGAGACATTAGATCAGGTTCCTTGGTGAGAAAGAACTCTCCTGTCACTCCCAGGCTCCCTGAAAAGAAAGAAAGCCTGAAAGAAAAACGGAGATGCTCAGGACCTTGTGCACTCAGAATGCTGGGGTTGGTTCCCCTCCAGTGAGACGGAAGAGCAGAGTCAGTGACCAGAGCTGACAGCCGTTCCCTGAGAACGAGAGAGACCCCAAACAGCAAGGCAAGGGGAATATGAAGACAGATCCCAGGGTTTGGGGAAGCAGGGGAGGAGGGAATGGTTTCTGTTAGGACAGTGGAAGGGAGAGGGAGGTGCCTGTACATCATCCTCTTTATTACTAGTTTATTATAAAAAAGGACATTCGAAGCCAACGGTCTTACATGGCATCGACTGGGTTCAGTCCACAAAGAGTCTTTCATGCCTTGTAGGATTTTTTAATTTGATTCTCAACTCAGCCCAGGGAATAAACACTAGTAAGAAAGCTTTTTTTTTTTTTTTTTTTTTTTTTTACATAATGGAGACACTGAGAGACTCTCATTCCTTATGAAGAAATGGGTAAATTGAGTCAGGACCCCTTTCTGGAGCCTGGACATTTTGCTTCCATTCTCTTTTTTGGTCTAAGCCATGTTCTCCAACTTGCTGTACCAAAGTCCTCTTTGGGAGGGCTCAGAACTGGCCCACTCAGTAGGACAGGAGCCCTTTGCCATGTGCTGTCGTTCCCTGGGAGATTTGTGGGAAGCTGAGTCCTGCACGTCTGACTTCTCCAGCCATCAAGGCTCCAAGCCCACTGAGATGGCAGGTGCGCTGTCAGCTGAGAAGCACAGAGAGAGCAGGAGCTGAGCATAGATGAAGGTGTGGAAGGAGAGAAGGGGCGTCCAGGATAGTGAAGGCTGGAGGCAGGAAGGGCTGTGACACAGGAAGGCAGCGCAAGGCAGCCCAACTCTACTGGAACACACGACAGAAGAGGCTGAGGCGCCAAGGGTTTGGATTTAGCATACGGCTATCTCAACAATTGAAGGTATCTTTCCCAAAGACACCACTAGCGAGTTTTAAGCAGGGTGCCACAGTTTCAAAGATTTTCTCTGGCTATTATAAAAACTATTTTTAAAAGTTTTTGCAGTGCAGACACTTTATTATTCCCAGTGCCTCTAGAAAGTAGTAGAAGCATGCATTTTAGAATGCTATCATTATAGTATTAGTAGTAATTATTAATTAATACTAATTGATTGCTCTAGTACTAGTACTATATTAATAAGAGTTAGAACTCTGTGCAGAGCTAACCTTGAGACATCATTCTTAATACAACTAGTGTTATTTTCAAATAAGAAGGCAGACTCTGAGAGGTGGACTGGCTTGTCTTGGAACAGATAGGCTCAACTTTGAACCCTAGTTTTCTGTTTCCAAAGCCTAAGATTTTTAGGATTTTGTTACGCCAGTTCTCAGAACTACTAAGGATCCGTTATAGCTCAGCACAAACAAGACATGCCCCTGCCCTCAAGGACCTTACAAGAGAGTGGGGAATGTCACATTGGGAACAAAACCCTGTATAGTATATGCAAATTCATACAAAGAAACTAGATTTCAAAGATGAAATGGGTGAAATCCCATCACTCTTATCTCATTGCAAAGATGTAGCACCCACCCTCCCTAAGCAGGGAATCAGCAGAGAAATCAAGGAGAACAAGAAAGGAAGATCTATTTAAATAACTTTCCACTTTTTATAGTCAGATTATCAAGGTGAAATAATGTTCCAGATACACGTATTAATCCTGTAGCCAAATTACATCACAAAATCAGATCTATAAATGCACATTTTGATTAGTCTGTTTTGCATTACCCATAGCACAGACTCCCTCAAATAAAAAATGCAAATAGGTTTACTATAATAACCACTATAACATATGCACAGATCTTTATATATGACAAAATAATGTCACATGTGATATGTAACAAAATAACCTCACATATTTTTCTCCTTTTAATTTTCCTATCTGATCCACGCTTAAGAATTGGAAGGGAACACAGCAAATATTCATGACCTCATTTGCTGACCGATGTTTATGTTAACTAAAATATATAAAGGAATCTCAGCTATAATAACAACTTGATGCTTTAATGGGCTTTAAATGAAAGGCCAACAAGATTTTCTGAGAGCACATGTACACCTGTACGAACACCCACAAATCTGATTCCACTCAAAAGTCATATAAATATTTTCATCCTATGAAGTTCAGAGTTCTTATATTTCAACAAAGGAATGAATTAATACAACAAAAACGTTTTTCAGCATGCAATTAGAATAAGCGCTGTAAAGTTTGCACTCTTCCTATGAGAACTCTGCGGAGCACCCGGCGGGGCTGGGATCTCTACACAGGACACCCACAGGTGCACCCTCCTGCACCCACACAGGGCTGGAATCGCACGGCCCTCTCTTACTCACTGTCTTATCTAATCAAGCAGGTCAGTGAAAGAGCCAGTAAAGATCTGCTGTTTAATGGGAGTGATTGTTCATTCTATTTCAGTACATTCTCTATCATCCATTAAAATGTTTAGCAGTACAGTCTAAAATATAGCATGAACTTCATTAAAATTATAAATCCTCCATTCTTGGGGAGAGTGTCAGCTTAATCAAACAATGATCTCTATATGGCTAAATCATATAGTTAGTTCTCAGTCCTAATCCACTCACTCCCTTGTTCGAGACACTCGTCACTTGGCTTCTAGAATACTATACTCTGAATTCTCTGCTCCTGTCTTTAGCCTCTCAATGGAAATGCCCCACTGCTCACACCTGGGTCATTGCCATCTTCTCCCAGTGCTCTTGGCCTTGGGAATATGCCCAGCTTATGGCTTTAGATGCCATTTGTGTACCAATGATGCTCAAAATACATCTTTAGCTCAGGCATCTTCATAAACTCTAGACTGGTGCATCTAAATGCCTGTTCTGTCTCCATCCATGCTTTCTAACAGGCATCTCAGATTAATCTTGTCTGTAATTCAGCTCCTACTATTCCAGCCACACCCTTCCTTAACGCACATGTGCAAACGCGCGCACACCACACACACACACACACACATACACAATGTTCCCTTAGAAGTTTTTCCCATTTTAGTAAGTGGAACTCCATTAATATATTTATTTAGGCCAAAAGACAGAAAGAAAATCTTAGTCATTATTGACTATTTTTTTTCTTACACTTCATATTTTATCTATCAGGACATCCTTTCAACTTTACTCCCAAAATATATCTACAAGTCAACTAACACTGAAAACCCGGCCTGCTACTACCCTTAGCACAGGCTTTGCCTCTGATCTGTATTCCATCTGTAGCCCCCAAGCCACGTCCCTGTTCCTCCCTGCACCCCTTTGGGTTACACTTAGCACAGCAGCTAGAGTGACTAGGTTAAAATGTATCTCAGGCCACACCACTTCTCTGCTCAAAACTGCAGTGTCTCTCCACTTTACACAAAATAAAATACAAGTCCCTTTTAGCTGAAAAAGATCTGCCACCTTGAATCCTCTCTGGCCTCATGTCTGGCTACTTGCCCCTTGATTCTGCTACAGGCACATGTGCCCCCTCCCCACAGGCAAATAGTATTCCCTGCACAGCTCCAGGCACGGTGCCCCTGCGTGGATATGGCACCTGCAGATCCTTCTGCTCAGAATGGCTCGCACATAATTCTTTCAGATTTTCACCAAAATGTCACTTCCTTAGTCAAGTCCTTTCCTGGGCACCAATATACTATTGCTATACCTCACGACAACCTTGGCTCTCTTCTATTTTTTTATTTTCCATCTTAAATAACTTTTTTAATAAATTAAACATCATATATTGAATCTATTTACCATGTCACTTCTCCAATGGAATGTAAACAACAGGACAGCAGGGATCTTATCTGACTCATTTACTGCTATATCTCAAGAATCAAGAATAGTTTCTGACAAATAGTATTTCCAAGTATTTTTTAATAAACAAATGTCACCATTATAATGCAATGTGTACATTCCCCATGTTAGTATTTTAAAACTGAATTTACTTTTAATATCACTTTTCCATTTTCTGTATTATTTTTGCTTGTTTAATATAACAGAATTTGCCTCTTTCACATCCATTTGTAACACTGGAAAGAATGGCACCTAGAGAGGTTCCATCTATTATGGCAAGAAGAAAAGTGCAGTTTCAGCAGACCACCATCACGGCGATCGTATATCACTTAATCACAGAAACCAAATCATTACTTACTACCACTGCTCTGACAATATACTCAGCCTTAATGTGCTCTCAGTAAAATGAAATTAAGTACTAATAATTAATTCAATTATTTAAACATTAACATAAAGCTCAACTTAAAATGGGTAATAAATACTAACAAAAAGCGATGGTGGCTTCCTCTGTTAATCAGTCCTTTTGAATGCCTATTGTCTCTAGCCGCGTCTAAGTCGAAGGTCTCCATGTCCATACCTTCAAGGGCATATTGGCACATACAATTTTTTTTCAAAAAATAATCTTTTAAAGATTTAATGGGCTCAACTCAGCTCATAAAATCAAAAATTTTAGTTACGTCCATGAGCACATTAGCATTTCTTCACTAGAGCAAAAATAATCAGGACTATTTGAAAAGGGTTTTAATTCTCATCCACATTATATAATCACCTATTCTGTGTTCACATAAATGTACAATTAATGTCTCTTCCATGTATTCTCCTTCTCCTTTCAAATACAGTTAACATAAAACTGTATGGGAACCGTATAGGAATAGAAGAATGAAGGCCTCCAAAAATCCTACCTCCATAAAAGCAATGAGAACACTAGCAAAATTTGTCAAAATCAATTCGTTAGGAACTCTAGAAATTAATCACAAGCTTACAAAAATTCAAGGAGCAATTATTTAGGAAAAATGACTGAATCTTGATAAGAACAATATGCTTTATAGCATTTTCACCTGCCCTGGTCTCATTCCTTTCTTCCCAGCTCCAGAATAGCCTTCAAAACCAGCTGCCCTAGAACCAACATATCTGTAAAAACCAGGAGCCTCAGATTTAGTTTACAGAGAAAAAGCTAGAAAAAGATGAGCAAATAATTTGAAAGGAAACAGAAATAAAACAATAAATATAAGAGCAAAAATAAATAAAATGAAGAGCAGGAAAACAATATTACCCTGACGCCAAAAGCAGACATAGACATGACCCAAAAAGGACACAGAAGACCAATATCTTTTATGAATATATGTGCAGAAAACATTAATAATAAGTTAATTACTATGAATCCGGAAACATAAAGAAAACATGATCAAGTGCAATTTATCATGGGAATGCAAGCACAGCTTAATACTTGAAAGTCAATTAATGTAACATACCATATTAGTAGAATAAAGACAAAACTCACATGCGAATAAAGCATTTCACAAAACCTAAAATAATTCATGATAAAAACACTTAGTAAACTAGAAATAGAAATAACATCTTTCAATTTGATAAATGTCCATCTATGAAAAACCCAAAGTTAATATCATACTTACTGAAAAAAGACTGAGTCTTCCCTCTAAAACATAAAGTAGTTCTAGATGTCTGCTCTCATAAATTTTATTTGGAACTTTAGTAAAAGACATAACCTGAGAAATAAGTCAAGGAAAAGAAATAAAAGGCATCCAGAAAGGATGGAAAGGAACATGTAAAACTATTTCTACTTGCAGATGACATGACATTCTATGTAGAAAATTCTAAGGAATCCACAAAAGACTTATAATTAATAAATAAGCTCAGCAAAGGTGAATGACACAGTATTAATATACAAAAATTAGTTATGTAGGTTGAACATCCCTAATTCGAAAATCCAAAATTCGAAATGCTCTAAAATCCAATACTTTTAAACACGGACATTAAACCACAGAGGAATATTCCACACCTGATCTTATGTGATGTGTTCTAGTCAAAATCCAGTCAAAACTTTATTTTATGTGCAACATTATTACATAAAAATAACTTTAGGCTATGTGTGTAATATGTATATGAAACATGAATGAATTTCCTGTTTAGACCTGGGTCCCAACTCCAAGATATCCCACTATGTTTATGCCAATATTCCAAAATCAAAAACAATACCACATCTAAAATAATTCTAACCCAACAATTTCAGATAAGGGACACCCAATCTGTATTTCTATACTCTAACAATAAACAATCTGATTCAACAATAAAAGAAGAAACAATCCAATTTAAAAACTGGCAGAAAAAAGGGGTGAATGAAGAATTTTATTAGCTATTTCTTCAAAGAAGATAAAAGACGGCCAACAAACACAAGAAAGGGTGCTTAACCTTATTATTTAATAGAGATTTTGCGCTTCAAAACCACACTGAGATACTGCAAAGACAACTACTATCTAAAGGACTGACAATAACAAGACAAAGATGTAGAGAAATTAGAAATCTCATTCATGGCCCATAGGATTATAAAATAATGCAGGCACTTTGGAAAATAGTTTACCAGTTCTACAGAATATTAAACATAGACTTATCACATAGCCATTTGTTTATAAAAACATATGTCCACATAAAAACTTACATACACAAATGTTCATAACAACATTATTCGTAATAGCCAAGATCTAGAAATAACCCAAATGTCTGTGAACTGATGAATGGATAAACAAAAGTAGCATATTCATAAATGGAATATAATTTAACAATAAAAAGGAATGAAATACCCATATATGGCATATGCTACAACAAAAATGAACCTTATTATGCCAAGTAAAAGAAACCAGGCACAAACAGCCATATACTCCACTTACAGCAAATTTCCACATTCATCAAATCCATAAAGACAGAAGGTAGATTAGTTGCCGGAGTTGAGTGTAGGAGTATATGGGGTGTGATTGTTAATAGGGGTGGGTTTTCTTTGTGGGGTGATGAAAACATTCCACAATTACATAGTGGTGATGGTTACACAACTTTGGGAACAAACTAAAACCCAGTGAATTGTATATGTTGGAAGGGTAAATTTCATAGTATGTTTGTTAAGTATTAGTAAAGATGTTACTTAAAAAGAATAATACTAGGTCTGAGCTTTACTGAATCTAAATATTGAAAATAAAGGAGAAATCAAACCAAGAAGAAAAATGATGAATCTAAACTTATAAATGTCCTTGCTCTCTCCTCAGGAAGATGGCCTCAGGAATCCTCTCTTGTGGATTCTCCAGGCACTCTGTCCATATTTTTACATGACAATCATATTATATTGTCATCATAACTTCCCATGTCTGTCTTCCCCATTACACAGGGGTCCTCAAACTACAACCCGCAGGCCACATGTGGTAGTGTGACTGTATTTGTTCCCGTTTTGTTTTTTTACTTCAAAATAAGATATGTGCAGTGTGCATAGGAATTTGTTCATAGTTTTTTTTCTTTAAACTATAGTCCAGCCCCCCAACAGTCTGAGGGACAGTAAACCGGACCCTGTTTAAAAAGTTTGAGGAACCCTGCTAGGCACTTGAGAGGCTCACATATTTTGCTGTATTCTATCTATCTATCTATCTATCTATCTATCTATCTATCTATCTATGTATCTATGTAGCTTTGGTGTTTAGCACAGTAAACATACACATTCAATAGGTAGTTGGTGAATAAAAGCACCAGGTCAGAATGATCAAAAATATTCTTCATCATAAATTCTGTACTTATTATGAGATAATATTTATAAATTACATTGCTCCTTTTTTTTTGGACAAAGTCCAATGTTCAAAGGCGTATTAGCTGTCTCCTGATAGGCATAACAAACACCAGAGTTATTTTTTAGGCACTCTCTAAATAGGTCTATTTGGCCCAAATATTGCATGTGTGATTGGCACACCAATATCTGAAAAGATCTTTATAATTATAGTGCTTGAAGGGACTTTAAGAGTTATTAGGATAAAATTCACCATAGTAATGTTTAAGAAACCAAGAACTAAAGTACTAGTTTGCACAACCTCACTGACCTAGGCATTGAAAGAGGCATAATTTAAGCACAGGTGTCCTATTTTCAATCCAATGATCCCTTTGCAAAACATGCTCTGAGAACAAATAACCCTGGGATGCACGCTTTCATAAAATGTAAGTTCTCAGCATACAATTTAACCCAAACACCTTTAATTTATTGCCTAAGCCTATAGTACCAGAAATATAACAGTATGTAACAGAGTGATCTTTGCTAAGGCATAATTTGAATCACATGGCTCTCTTACTCAAAAGGCCCCAAAGTCTTCACATCTCACATTCCAAATACAATCCAGATTCTTTACCAATGCCAAGGATGTTTACTGTACCCCTTCTGTGCATTTCTCTCCAACATCACCTTAAAAGCACCGTTCCTCTTAAACACTCTCTGGTCCTCTCAGGTCACGTATCAAATATATACCAAGGTTGCTTGTTTTCTCACAAGGCTACCCTTTTTTTATTTGTTTTTAATGACCAGTTGTTAATCCACCAAGTCTCAACTTCATTGTTATCTTCTTAGGTGCTTCTTGGAAACCCTAGCTCAGTTGCAATGGAGTGAATATTTGTGTTTCCCCCCAATTCACAGTTGAAACCTTAACCCCCAGTGTGATGGTATTAGGAGGCGGGGCTTCTAGGAGGTAATCAATTTAGTAATAAGAAGAAATGTAAGAGAGCTTGCTTCCTCTTCCTGCTCTCCACCATGCGAGATCAGACCAAGAAGATGACCATCCATAAAACTGGAAGAGGGCCCTCACGAACTCAACTATGCTGGCACTGTGATCTTGAACTGCCAGCCTCCAGAACTGTGAGTAATAAATTTCTGCAGTTTAGTAGACACCCAGTCTGTCATACTTTGTTACAGCAGCGTGAACTGCCTAAGCCATCAGTCTTTCCATTTTACTATATCTTGTGTCACTTTTATAGAATTGAATTTTCTTAAATTCCTCATTTCCATGTCTTCTTAATTATTTTTTGACTCTCACTAATCTACATGTCTCATGTAAGCAGAGATCAAATCTATCCATCTAATTTCCTACTTAACCTTAGGATGAAGCCCAGAGTCACCATTCAATAAATGTCTCTTAGAAGAATAATAAATGAGCAAGAATGTGTGAGACAGCCTTCTTTACCAGCACAATACACCCTGAATTCCAAAGGTACTTCTAACAAGTCCGGTTGTGGAATGACGTTACCCGATGCCATTTCTGCATCCGATGACAGTTCTAGGCTACCTGCTTGCCTGAATTCAAGGAAAAGCAAAGAAAATGCTTTCTAATGATAAATGATTTTTTTAAGCTAAGGAAAATAATCTGTCACTCGCAACTGATTAACCAGAAAAAATGCACAGTTCTTCTCTGTATTAGTTCCTAAGGGATAGAGAAAAAAAATATGATTTCTTTAGATGCTTTAAATCTAATTCAAGAGAAAAAACCATCACTATGGACAATTAATTAAAATAACAAGATTCTTTGTAGTAAATAGATATATCTAATTCATATCTGAACACTCATGTTGTAGACATATATTTGGGATATAACGGCATAGCTGTGATAATTAGCCAGGGTGACTTCTCATCTCTCTCTGTCTCTCACACACACGTAATCCTATACTGACAACCAAAATTGTATGTCCAATAACTTTAGTGAGCTCAACATTACAAGGCAGTGGAAAGACAAAGACAATGGCTGATCCTACATTCGTTCACTCGCTCACTTGTGCATTCATTTGCTCAGGTAAGGGGCAGGCATCCTGTGATGTGCTGTGGGTAGCAGACAGCCAAGACCCCTGTGCGGTGAGATGTACAGCTTTTCAAGAAGGAAAACTTCAGGTAAGGGTATTGAGTGTTGCAGAAATAGTAAGGAGAATTAAAGCAAGCAAAGGGCCACAAGATCTGACGGTGAAGAGCTCAGTAAGCACAGCAGGGTGCAATGAGATCACCCCTTCCACGCTCAATCTACCGCACCATCAGCCCACAGTCCCCTTCAGAGTTATTTTGAGTCTCCTTCATCCCTGTCCTTACTTCAGTCACTGAGTTGTGATCATTCTCTTAAGATCTGCCCACCCAGAAAACTGCTGTGGAGGAAAGATAAAAATGGATGCTTCATTTGGGGCTAGAAAGCATACCTGTGACCCTGCTGGTGCAGAGACGGACACAGAAGTGAGGGACCTAGCAGCTTCAGACACACAGGTTCTGCTATGAGCAAGGACAATTACTCCACTGGGTCTTTATTTCTTTATAGGATTTCTGATATGGATTTAGCCATTTTCTTTCACTGGATGAAAGGGTAAACAGCACTCCAGGTGAGTTCTATTATTTTCCTGCACTTCTAACTTTGAAGTTCTTCATCTGCTAAGCACTCTTATCCTACCCAATCCTATTTTTGTTGCATCCTCCCGATTCTGCCCTGGGTTATCTGTTCACACAGCTCTGCGGGTGCCACAGGCATCACTAGTGATCTTGTTTCTGAAAGCACATGCTTTTTGCCTTTGCTCAGGGAAATCAGACTTTGTCACTGCCACCTCCTCAGGCCGTGTGCATGCCCGAGATGATACTCTTTCGCGAGCACCATGGCAGCTTCCGCGCACTCCCACTCCACGCAACTTCGGTCTTTTGTTCTCACCAGTCCCACTGAGGTATTTTTAAACATTTTATCACTAGAATGCTATTTTGAACCTTCTCCCCCAACCCCTTTTCCAGACTTCAGGAGTATCATTGCCAACTCTGACAATTAAGGGTGTGACGTTGTATCAACCTTCATATACCATACATTTCAGAACTTCTAATTGTTTTCTAATAATATTATTTCTTCCTGCTGTGGGAGCCTTAGTGAGTGCTCTCAGAATGGCATTCAAGCAACTTTTTTAAAAGTCCTGATACTAGGCAGGGCGTGGTGGCTCACGCCTGTAATCCTCGCATCCTGGGAGCCAAGGCAGAAAAACTGCCTAAACTCTGGAGTTCAAGACCAGAGTGAGATCCTTCTCGACTAAAAATAAAAAATCTAGCCAGGTGCTGTGGTGGGTGCCTGAACTCCCAGCTCCTAGAGAGGCGGAGGCAAGAGGACCTTTTGAGCCCAATAGTTTGAGGTTGCTGTGAGCTATAATGCCACAGCACGTTACCCCAGGGTGACAGAGTGAGACTCTGTCTTGGGAAAAAAAAAAAAAAAAAGTCCTGATACTCTATATTTCTTGCTGTTTTTTTCTTTGTGGTCTTAACCTACTGCCATCTGTAATGTTTTACAAGTGATAACTGGGAGTGCACTTAGCAGCAAGGTGAACTGGTGAGGATCTAGACCTAGTTTGGGGTCTCTCACTGACACAGCGGAAAACTTTAACTATCCCCTACTCTGTCTTCGGTTTTAGTTTTTTAATGACTTTTCTAATAATTTGAGAAGCTTTCATCATACAGATACAAAGATAACCTAAGAAAATTTTAAGAATTTCTATGTCCTCATCATCTATTCATTTACTTTGTGGAATTTCCTGTGCCACTTTTTGAGCAGAATAAGATCTTTCCACTATCCAAAATACTAGAGAGAAGTTCCTGGTTTCTGACAGTCATGAAACCTGAAGAAATATGAATTAATTATCAATGAGGCCTATAAAACTATTGACATAGGTACAGAGTTTGATCCTAATGTACAATAAAAATGATTAATAGTCAAAGTGTTAGGCTATATTCATCCATGGGTAGAAATCCTTGCCATTTTTCACTATCCTTCTTTATTGAATCTTCATTACTTAGGAAAATTTTGTTGTCTATATAACACAATAACTTTAGATATTACCCCTGACCTCAATAAGAGAACATTCTCATGCACATGAAGGGTAGTAATAGAGAAAGGAGACAAACAGGCATTAATGACAACAAATGATGACATAATTAGTTTTAAAATGGTGGCATGATACAGGTGTGGGGATCAGAGAGAACAAAACGCTGCTTATGTGGATGGGATTATATGGAAACTGCATTTTAGTATTTATGTAATAGTTTTCCTATATGGAAGAATGGAAAATGCACTTCAGGGCAAAAGAAGAGCAAAGTAAAATGCATAGGTGTGCAAGAAAGCAAATGCTGGAGACAGGCAGAGCACGGCCAGGGTGTGCCTGGAGGCCTGGTGATGGGGAGCCTGGAGGGCAGTGTGTGGTCAGGCTGGGAAAGGTCGTGTATGTATGCGAGGAGGTCCAGTTTCCTCCTTTCGGCTAACTCTGAGATTTCTAGCTTTAGAGAGTGAGTGAAACTGATGACCTTAATTGAATTGGGAAATACAGTGACTAGAGGCAGAGTATGTGAGTTTTGTGTATTTTAAGATAAATGAAGAATATACACATAGAGTAGACAGTATAACATGGCTCTGTGTGTGCAACACAGTGGTAGTTGAGAAACATATACAAAGAGGACAGAAGAGGACAGATGTGAAAAGAATTTGAAGGAAGAATTGTACAGAAGGATGGGGGTTGATTATTACCCTAAAGTAATGAGAGGAGAGAATTTCACAAAGGACAGAACTATCAAAAATGCTGAATACCCAAATACCCAGAGCTGAGGAGGTAGGCGATAATGAAAACAAAACAATTAGATTTGGCAATTGGAAATCTGGACATGCATTTATGGCCAGAGCATGCCAAGGCTTTGCAAGAGCAGCAGTCAAACTACAATAATTTTAGAAGTAGCCTCTTCCTTGGATGAGGGGTGGTAGTAAAAAGAAAGCGACAGCAGCAGTAGAAGTGGGGTAACTCCATGAGGGGAAGGTTGGTTCTCTTGTTTTGTTGCAAAGGAAATTATTTAAGATGGCAAAACTTTACATGTGACTACAAGTTGAAGGAAGAAGACTGTAGAAAACAGAAACTAAAATAAATATAGTGGCAATTACTAACTATTACACCAAGTCTCAGAAGTGATGAACTTGTCAGTTATTGGTTTCAAAACATAGTATCGGAAGTATCTCCTATTGGAACTATAGTATATCTATTCCTAGATATAGTTTATAAATACATTTATGTAATTTGAATTTGTTGTATCTTGAATTTAATCAGTTGGGGGGAGAATGAGGAAGAGAGAAGAGGAGAGAAGGAAAAGGCACGGCTGTGTTCCTATTTAGTTGGCACAATGTAAGGGTGTACGGCGTACCTCTTGAGTCCCTCAACTACAAGAGGAACTCTACCTAACAAATACAAACATTGTAACCTAGTTGTCTGTACCCTTACATTAACCTAAAATAAATAAATAAAAAAAAAAGAACTGATCTATAGAAGAAAGTTTGCATTATTGTTTCCAACTATATTCCAAGGGCATTTTTGCTTCATACATGAATCTGGACTTTTTTTCCATTTGATATTGTATGATTTATTGATGTCATTTGAGATTTGTGATATCATATCATATATCGTATCCATGAAAAAGAGAGTTAAGTGAAAGCTTGGACTTGCTTTTTTTTTTCACATTTCGGAATAATCTTTTATTTTCAGTCCTTGACCTCTCACTAGGTACTTAATAATTTCAAAACATGGAAAACTGTTCATTTTAAAGTTAACCTTTTAATGCTTTTGTTCTGTCTGCTTTTTGATGGAAAACATCTGAACATTTGGCTGCGGCCTAGAGAGTCTCAGTTTTTGACCCATCATCAAAACTGATGGAAATGAATAAAAATAACAAATTAAAGAAAAAAGTTTACAGGTACTAAAAAATGGAATATTGAAATTAATACCTCAGATTTTGAAAAACATCTCTTAGAGAGTATTGCAATACAAACTATAATAAGGTGGTAGAAGTGGACATTCAACTATCTTTCTCAAGAATAGTAAAATGACACTAAGTAGAGGAAATTATGAAAAAAGTAACAACATCCAATTAGGAGTGAGAAACACTGGAAGAACAGGGTGAGTACAATGCATGTAAATAATCACAAAAGACAAACTGTCCCACCACTGAGAAACAATAATCACAGGAGCTGGCAGAAAATTCACACAGTCCCACCTGCTTCATGACACTCCAGTTAATACCGAAGCTTAATTTAAAAGCATTCAAAAATCATTTCAGGATGACAATTTTTTAAAATCACCAAAGAACAATACTCCCTTATATCAAACTTCATGCTCAGATCATTTCAAGCTGTTATAATGTTTATACACTATTGAAATCATCCAATGAACTTAGGATTCTTGCCAATTTATTTTATAGATTCAGCAAAATCCTAATAGGAAAACTCAACAAAGGTAGCACTGTATACACAATTTATAGAACAAAAGATACTCATATCCATATATTTCTCTAAAGCTCCGTGTACCTTTTATCCATCTCACCAACTAGTATCCAAGGCTATGAATACTAGTAACACTAGTAGCATTTTCACTCAAGTTGGGAACAAAACAAAGATGATCAATATTATCATTATGATGTAGTATTCTGGGATTCTTCTCCAGTGCATTTCAATTAGTAAATGAAATAAAAAATCTAAACATTAGAAAAGAAGGAGTAAAACTACTGACATTTTATATGATTATCTACCTTGAAAGAATAAGAAAATGAAGGTCAAGTTATATACTGAAATTAGATTTTTATTAGGTGATCAGTTATAACATATAGAAAAATTAGGAGTATCCCTACAGTCACAGAAAAACACTACAAAAGGATCCTATTTAAAAGTAAAACATAGGCCAGAAAAGAACATCCTAACTTGAATTGCAAAGGGCTATTTAAAAAATAAACCATGGAACTAATTCAAAAGACATAAAAATAAATGGGAAGAGTGAAATGCCATCTTTGATCTGGAATTAGAAGACTGATTATTTAAGAGGAAAATTCATTTATAAATTTACCATTAGTCTAAAAGATGGGAGTCTCATTGGAATCGCACAGAATTACTTCAAAGCTCATCCTAGAAAAATAAATGTAAGATAGAATATATTAGGAACAGAAAGGTGCTATTTGCTTTTTTAAAATACAAAAGTATTTTTTTAAGCAATAGAAATTAAAACAATATGGTACAAGCACAAAATCAGCCGGAAATAAAGAGATTCTAAAAATTACCAATATACAAATAGACAAATGGTAAATGTGGAGTTTCGAATCAATGGGGATATGGATTTACTCACTTGTCCTTTCCTTCAGCAAAAATGTGTTGAGCCATGACCATTCACTAGGCATTATTTTAGGTATTAAGGAGGGAGCAGGGAAAAGAATGAAGTCACCCACTCTCTTGGACTTTACTTCTTAATGGAAACGTTCCAGGCCATAAACAGACACATACAGGATTTAGTGACAGTGGTGATGTGCCCCACAAAGTGCAATAAGACAGCAATGGGAGGAGAGCATTAGTCTGACGAGAGCACCACAATGTCTCCTTCTGAGCAGAGGATCCAAACAGAAAGCTGAAGGGAGAGACGCCATCCCATGCATGCCTCCAGGTGAACATTAAGTATGTGCTCAGACCTCTGAAGCCTAATACAATAAATGCTCCCAATTTAAGAAAGAAAAATAGGTTAGGTGTAGTGGCTCAGGCCTGTAATCCTACCACTTTGGGAGGGCAAGGGAGGAGAATGGATTGAAGCCCGGAATTTGAGAGCAGCCTAAAGACAGGGAAACCACATCTCTACAATAAAATAGAAAACTTATCCAGGTGTGGGGGCACGCCCTGCTGTCTAAGCTGCTGGAGAGTGGGAGCTGAGGCAGAAGGATTGCTAGAGCCCGGGTGCTTGATGTTACAGTGATCTATGATTATACCACTGCATTCTACCCAGGTACCCCTATCTCAAAAAGGAAAAAAAAAAGTATTAAAAATCTACACAATGTAGGTGAATGTTTTTAAATAATACAGTGCTAATGAACATTCTAAGCATAACATTGAGTGGAAAAGAGAGGTCCAGAGACCAGCAGATAGATCCCCCTCTGACAGCAGTCTCTTTCAACTTTGTCAGTAGTCATTAAACACTTCAGATGTCATATTTTCACTGGTAGTTCTACACAAAAACAAATTGCATCTTCTTTAAATTCTTATAGAGTTTCATATTATTCCACCATTTAAAGTTTCTTACGAGAGTAATCCAGTTTATTTGTTCCTCTTTGAAAGAGAATGGTATGGTAGTAATCTCAGAGATATGTTTTTTGTTGTTGTTGTTTATTTGTTTTGTTTTTTTAATAAAGAAGCCATTTAAGAGGCCTGACAATTAAGTTCACAAACTCATCTTGGAAAAAGTGCTACATACCTCATTGCTGAATATGACTGTCACTATGATCACCTTTGGAATACTTCCCATACTTTCCAGGAAACTGCACCAACATCAGTGCCTAGTCCACCCTTCAAAGCAATTTTGGAACTCCTTCTCTGGAATGGCAATCAAAGCCATCATTGCATTATCCTTGATGCCTTGAATACCATCAAAATGGTTTTTTTTAAATATTTCCTTTATTTTAGGGTAAAGAAAAAAGTCGAATTGGGGGCCAGATCAGGTGATTTTGAAAGGGTGTTCTGACACAGTTATTTTTTACCAGCTAAAAACTCCCTCACAGAAAGTGTCATGTAAGTTAGTGCACTGTTGTAATGCAAGAGCCATGAGCTGTTGGCCAAGATTTTCAGTTAAGATTTTCCTGTTTGTCTATCAATGTTTACTTTTTCTGCTATGTTTCTAACAGTCAGCCAACAATTTTGATACACAATACTACCAATTTTGCAATATCTTCTGCTCTTTAAGGGCTACCCTGACCTCTCTTCATCAGTGACACATTCTAGACCTACAGATAAATATTTAATCCATTTGTACACTGCCATTGTCTTTATGGCATTATCCCCATCAACCTGGACAAACATATTCCTGATTTCACTTCCATTCTTGCCAAGTTTAGCAAGAAATTATGAATGTTTGTTTGTTGCTCTAATTCAAGCTCCAACATTCTCTTGACAGCACCCAAGTCACACAACAATAGTAAAGAATGCTACTCAGCAAGATACCATGACACATCGACATGAACACAATTGTGAGACACAGATATACCAAGGTTATGAAACCTTAAGAGTTGTTTGTACAGTGCTGCCTATATAAGCCTACATTGGCAAGTTTGTGAACTTAATTGTCAACATGACTTATGTTTTACTCATTTTAATGTCCTATCAACTCTGATTTTTCATTCAAAAAAATACCCACTGTTCTAAAATAAGAGCATGCTTTAGCCATCTTCTCTCATAAAAATATGCATTATTTGTGAAAGAATTCTTGCTGCCCATATCAATATTACAATTTTTCTCTTTATTTGTCACCATCCTACATAGAAAACACACCTTGCTTTTTGTGATGAGTTAAAATTATTTTCACGGTTGCAGTTCTTATGCAATAACACCTCCTTCAAAACACCTCATTCCCCAAAGTGCTATTTAAGGTTTGCAATCATTTTAACATTCCAGCCTAATTATTTAGGCTTTAGAGAAAAAATTAATGGAAGGCACAACCATTTAAAGCACATGAGTTTTGTTCACACTTCATTAAATATTTTAAATGGCTATTTTATTTTATGGCTTTTGCATTCCTTCTGAATTTTAGCTGGCTTGCTTTTTATAACCAGGAATTTTGAATCTCTCTTCAGAAAAGCCTTTCTGGATGTAATTATAAACTAGCTTATAAATAAATTATCTTTATTTCTATATTATACTATTCTAAAATGATGCTAAGTTTGAAAACTCATGTCAAGGTATAAGCATTTCAGGGGCAAGTAATGGGATTCTTTATTAATAAGAAAAAAAATTTTTTTACCTCTTTTCTAAAATTATATGTAAGTGAACCTTACCTTCCTTCACCATTCTCTGTGGGGCAGTCATTAAGAAATATATCAGACAAAATATTATTATTGCTCTAGGGAAAAAGTGATTTATCAAAACAAATTTAAAATTCCAATAAAGCTATGCTGATGAAAATGGGTCTGTCATTCCACATGCAAACTTTTAAACTTTATTTATGAGTATAGCACATTTACTACCTCTGATTAGTTATTATCTATCAATTATAAGATCTATAAATTAATTTCATTATTAATTTGAGCTTCGTATCATTCATCAAATTCAGTGCGATTTTAATGAGCAGATTACTCATTAAAGAAACACTCCATCTTTGCCCCTGAGAATTGTCCCTCCAATGGCATGGTGAGTCTCCAAGGTTGTGTTGCTCCATTTTATTTCCTCTTTCTTCCTGCAGATTGTGCTAAGCTGGACTCTTGTTCTTTACCTTTTCTGTCCCTCTGTACAAGGACACAAGGCACCAGCCAAATGATCGGTGGCACTATGGCTGGGAGATAATGTGGGCTCATGGGTGAGTTTGCCATATAGAGTCTGCCATCTATATAAATAGTGCACAGAAAATGTGTGCTTTGAAAGAGAAAGGAACAAAGCATAGTTTATGAAAGAGAGCTTTAGGTCCTACTGGTACTTCTTAAGCTACTCCTAAACCCCTCCCTTAAATTTTTTCTTACTCTGTTCTAAATTTAATTCTGCAAATTGTAAACTTGAAAAACATAATAATGAAAGCACAGAGCTTAAAGGTCTAAAACACAAGCACTTAGCATTAGCTGGAGGACAAAGTTTTAATACAGAAGAACCTCCACAGTTGACCACCTCCATACATTGACCACCTCTTTAAGTTGACCTAATTTTCATAGACCAGACATGCACCCTGGGTACTAAGGCCTAATTCCTTAAGTTGACCAGTTTGTTACAGTTTCTTGGTAGTCAATTTACAGAGGTTCTATTGTGTTTTAATATAGTTTTAAGCTTAGACATAGCTGCTATTTATAGTTAATCTGACTATATAAAAATAGGACTGACAAAATTATAGTACATGTTGAAAACAAAATTATAGGATTGAAGGTGACCGAATGTTTGAGCTTCACCACATTTTATATGCTGAACCTAACCTCCTGTATGTCTGTATTTGGAGATGGGGCCTCTAAGGAAGTAATAAAGATTAAAGGAGGTTATAAGGGTGGGGTCCTGATTCCACAGAATTTCTTATAAGAACAGAAACCCAGAGATTTCAATTGTTCTTTCTTCTCTTACATGCACCAAGGCACTAAGGAAATAACATGATGGCAGCTGTTTACAAGCCAGGAGGAGAGTTCTCAACAGAAATGAACCAGGACGGAACCCTGATCTTAGACTTCCAGCCTCAAAAACTGTCAGAAAACAAATTTATGTTGTTTAGGCCATCTAGTGTATAGTATTTTTGTATGGCAGCCCAAGCAAACTAATATAGAGGCACCTAGAATACATCCAGTAAACACACACACACACACACACACACACACACACTCTTACACATCATATTACAGATTTAAAATAATTGAAAACCACAGACAGAGCTGCTTACATTTGTTCATCCTACACCACTGCTGAGAGAAGATAGTGGTTTATAATTTAATACTCATCCTCCGGAGAACAACTGAGTAAGAAATGGTTGAGGAATTAACTTAAAATTTCAAAATTCAATTTGCAAACCATCACTTCTAAATTAAATGATTTTCATTCAGTTTTCAACAGTGCCTTTTAAGTATAAGCTTAGTCTTTCAAAGATGGTGCAATGAACCTCTTCTACATTACATCTTTTCTTCCCTGAGAACTATGGTTCACCCTTCATGATGGAAAGAGATCTATGCTATGGAGGAAACTCTGTAATCCTAACCTACTTCTTGATATGGTAATAGATGTAACATAATTCAGAGAATCTATTTCTTTCTAACAAAGACTATATTTCAAAATGGTTTTTGTTTGAAGACCGTAACAAATGAGTCCACTTTGAGATGCAAAAGCAAAAATCAGAAAAATGGTGGGGTTTTTTTGTTGTTCTGTGCAATATACTCACCTTTTTCTTCCCCGGGCACTAAGTATCATGATTCAGCTTTAGAAAAACAAATGCAGGGCAACAAACATCCTTTAAGGAAGAAATTATAATACATCATTTAAATGTGTTTAAAATGCAATCTCCATTCCACTGGCAAAACTGGGACTACCAATTCCAGTTTTTTTTTTCTTTACTCAAAAAAATAGTTGGTGATATTGACACTGGGTATCATGGCACAGTGGAACATTATGAGCTACTTAAGCCCAAAGAATGCTATTTGTATAAGGCTCAGGAATGGAGTGAGACTCAGTGAATTTATCAGGTTATCTGTTAAGCTCGTTTCTTGGACAATTAAAAACTTTTTAGGACCTGACAAAATGTCCCCATTATATTATTAAAATGACTTGTCAAAAGAATGCTGTTAAAATATTTTGTAGCAATAAACACTGTGCCTTATATTTTATGCTTCTTGAGAGCTGATAACTTCTATTGGCACATTCATCTTTCCAATGACTATTACCCAGTAGTTTTACCGCCTGTACTTGAACTGTTGATTTACAACAGTTTGTCCACCCACATATGATGATAAAGAGAAGCCAAGGGGGTTTCTACTACATGTATTTGCTGGAAATAGTTTCTCTTTTTTTCTAATAAAATGTTTCACCAACCCCCAAATGATTTTTGTTTATCTTTCTGAAGATTGATTTTTAAAGTAATAACATTAAATTCCCCACATAAACTCTCCACATTGAAAATGACAAGGGAGATAAAAATAAACAAAAGTAGCTGAGGGAATTCCTGTTACTATCTCCCACAAGCTGTCTTGATAAAACAAACTATAACCATCGCCGACTGTTCTTGACTTTCACTGACTTACAGTTTAATACTCTTGAATTATAGTCAGTAGAAGGTCTATTTGTAGAATACAAAGGACTTCTAAAAGTCACAATGAAAATTCTTATTATCAAAACATTGATCAATCAGTGACAATAGAAACTGCTTTCAATTTGTGACTATTTAATTATTTTTATTTAATAGAAATACAGATAACTTTTGAAAGAAATCCAATTTTTTTAAATTATAAGGAAACATCCAGATATCCACCCTACTATTGCCTGAAAATTTATACAGAATCCTCTAAGTACCATATAAACAATATATGTATATATAAGTACTATATAAACTTTCTAAGCTAAAAATAATTACAAACCTGGAAAAGAATAATAATTGTTTATATAAGTTCAACCTGCAACTTTATACAAAGCTCTAACTATTTAGAAGCTGCAGCAGACACATCCAGCTAATTTGTTGTGGTTTTGTCCTCATGTTTGTGGTTGTTTTGTCCATAGGTATCAAAAACAGGAAGGAGAAACGGAGACCTTTTGCTCTGTGATGGATTTCTACTAAAGGAAGTCTTTCCAATAAAAAAATTTTTTTTGAGTAGAGCACCGGCCCCATATACAGAGGGTGGCGGGTTCAAAACCAACCCCAGCCAAAAATGCAACAACAACAAAATTTTTTTCAACAAGAAGTCACCATGCCAATCACATCAAAATAGCAATGCTTCTGGTGATGTTCTTATTCAGCATGTCACAAACTCTGGGCATGAGAACAAACAGACGTCAACCCAAATTCCACCTGCAGCTTTCCTCATAGTGTTGAAAACAAATCAAACAAAATTTAAATCAAGTCGCAGAACAGAGAGGCCTTGTGAGATCTGGTGGCACGTTAATATCTGAGACCTGTAAGCAAATAGATAGCCTTCGTTTTTCTTTTTTAAAATGTTGGAAACTGAGTCTCAAAACACCTCTGTTAACAGAAGTGTTCTGGAGTTATAACTACCTTAACATCAAGAAATAGCTTCACCTATAACTCATCAGCATCTTAACAGATTTTATTAAGTTCAATTTCTCCTTAGCTGTCTTCTGCGTGTTCACATAAAAAGACTCTGATTAAAATGCATTTGCTCATATAAATTCCAATTAGCAGTCCTCTGAAAATAAAATGTGATTATTTGAAAACTAAAAAAAAAAAAAAACTAAAGCATAGTCTCTAGATTAGCCATGGCTGTCATGCATAACATTTCTGTGCAAACTGACACCAGCAGCCTCACTATAATGGAAGCCAGCTCTCTGCCAGTCAGGGAAACCTCCAGGTTTTACTACTAATTCCCTGGGTACCACTGGGCCAGTGTTCCAACAGGACTTCTCTGTACCTCAGTGTCATCACGTCTCCAGAAAAGGGGCTGAGTTGGATGATCCCTTAAATCTCTTTCAGCTCTAAAATCCTAGCTTCTCCATTTTATATAATTTTAAGAGTTATCATACTTTTGCAATGGTTTTAGTGACTAGGAATAATTTCTCCATTCTGTAAAATCCTATTACGATTCATTTGTACTTTCCACTCAATCTGTGACTTCCCTAAACTATTTGTACTTTATTTGTCCCCTTTCAATATAGCACATAATGAACTTAACTTTCCCTTTCATTTTAGTACTAGACTAAAATTCTGCTACTAAACTGAATATCCGTGAAGGCAGGGAAGGGGTCTGATATCCTTCACAATATTTAACCTAGGGAATCGTACACAGCATATGCTTGTGTTCAGTCAGTAAAAATGAATACTTACATAAACTATCCTCAAGGTGGGGAATAATGGTTAAAGATATAGTCATTTGGATGACCTAGAAATATACACAGGATAGGGATTTTAGTGCGCACTGCTACAAAGGTGTATGGTCAAGTAGATGGTAAATAGCACAGCATTAGACATTTTAAAAAACATGTTCAGATTTCTGGGGAAACTGACATACACAATGTTAAAAATTTAAAGGTTTTTTTTTTTAATTAAAAAGACAAGTGACTCATATAGTCTTAAGGGCAAATTCAAAAATAAAGTTTGTAATTTAAAGGAAGGAACTTATAAAAACAAAGCAGTCACTATATTCTTTTCAGTATGTCTTAGAGAAGATGGTCTTAGATAAAATAAATAGAATACAGTTGAGATTGGTAATTTTGACCTTTCAAAAGATCCACTGGCCTTTTTGTATTCCTTTTGGGTTTTTAAATATCATTAAAGACCAAAAGCTAACATATATAAATATAATATTTTAAAGCATCCTTAGATATCCTAAGATATGTTAGCATTCTGTTACCTTATTTCAAAACACATTTCATTAAGTCTTATAAGACTATGATCTGGTATTAATAGATAATATTATTTGAGAATATCACTGTTAAACTTGCTGTATCCTGCATGACTTGGCCTAATCCTTAGTCCTGCCACTCCAGCTCTACCTCAGGCCACACTCTCCCCTCATACACAGTGCCCCAGAGTCAGATGCCTCTGATCTCAGAGCCTGCTGGGCCTCCTGCCTGGGATATCCACATCCCAAACTTTCAGACTGCTTTTCTTTATTTTTTAGCTCCTAGTTCTCTCTTAGAGGCCTGCAGTATTCTCTGCTATTGAACCTTCTCATTTAATTCCTACCTCTCGTCTCAATCTCTAATTATTTATACATTTATTTATATCTTTACAGACACGTATTTACATAGGTTTATTTGGATGCCACCCCTACTTGGAACTTAATTCCATAAGAGTAAGGCCCTTATCTTTCTCGTCTGCTGTTTCATCCCCCTTACCCAGTACAGTGCCTGGTATGGAGCAGACACACGACATCCGCTTACTGAGTGGAACAGTCAATCAATGATGACCACCAAGTGTCAGCAACAACCTACAGCTCATAAACTTTTATCCACCTGGAATTGAAGGACCCAGTGATGCCGTGACGCCATTTTGGGTTTTGGGGCTTTCATCCTCCATTTTTAGAAAATCTGAAAGTTCCTAGTTCGTTTCTCCTAGTTTCATTTCCTAGTAAACCACACCCCTCCCTATCTCCTAGAGTGTGCCTGCCCCCCCCCACCTGCTGTTAAGATTGGCGGGACCCAATCAGCTTTAAACTCTAGTATAGGCACAAGAAATAACCAATCCAAGGGCCACACTTTGCTTCCCACACCCCTCACCCCAAATCCCCCTCATAAAAACCCCTTACACTCCGCAAGCATGGGGCTCTCAGTCCCAGCTGCCTCTGGGAGTGCTGATAGTCCAGGCTCAAGCTTGAATAAACACCCTCCTGTGACGGCATTAGTGTCTGGCTCTCTCGTATGGTCATTGGGGACCCCGATTCTCAGGTGTAACAGAAAAATGTGTTGCAATTGTTTGCAAACATTTTCTTTGTAATTAAGCTTTCTGATGCCATTAGAGAAAATAAGCGAAAATATGACTTCACCTTAAAAGAACACATGTTGTTGGAGTGAAAGAAAACTTCAACCTTGCAAACACCCCAGTGGATGAAACCTCACTCATGCCATTAAATGGGTTGTAAATCAGCTGAATAGATCAGGGTTTCATTCCAAAGGATAGGTCTGATGTTATTAGGGAAGATTTCTGGAGTTTATGGAACTTGAGGCAGGCATAGTGATGACAATAATAGCCTCAAAATTGTGAGCACCTGTTATGTGCTCATCATCTTAGGAAAGAAGCATCATTTCTAATTTCAGTCATTTTAACTACAAAGTAGTAAATGGTAGCAATCTAGCAAAAGCAGTGTTCAAGTAGAATGCTCTCCGCCGCCTCCTCAGCTTCCCGTGTTACAACACACCACTGCTGACAATGGTGTGTGTCTGCTTTCAGATTTCTTCCATTGTTCATTGACAGTGTACAAACTGGTGTTGGCAATTCAGCTCCTCAGAGCTCAGGTACCTTTTGGTAGGTTTGTATCTATGCTTTACAAATTGCTTAATAATTGTTTAAAAATCTGCATCAGACTGGCTTCAGGTACATATACAAGACTTTATTATTGTATTAACAACTGTACCTCACATGTACAGAGTAGCACAGAAATTACTTTATTCACTTAAAAGTATATTGTAAATGTTTTCTAGTAACAAACATAATAATACCAACAGCATTAACAATTGCTAATCTTTATTCACAAGTCTGCTGTGGGCTGGTAGCAATGCTATTGTTTATTTATTCCAACAATTCTCTAGGTTCATTCATTACACTGGTGAAGATTTTTGATTCTTTTCAATAGATGCAAAGGATCAAAGGAATCCCATGTCAGGACAACACCATAATTTATTTGGCCATTTTCCTATTGATAGACATTCAAGCTTTTGCACTTCATCACAGTAAATATATCTGTACATACATTATAAGAGGCACCTTATTTCCATCTGAAATATTCCCAGAAATGGGATTGCTAAATCAATGAATGTATACAGTTGAACTCTTAAAAAAAATTCCTAAGTAAAGGATCTGAGATTATAAATTTAGGTCTTGAGGACTCCATAAAACACAGACAGGTAAAGGAGAAATTGGAAGGAATTTTGAGTGACAGGAACAGGACAGACAAGTACATGACAACATAAAACAACATACCGTATGTACTCGAGTATAAGCCGAGTTTTCTCGGCACAAAATTTGTGCCGAGTTCGGGTTTTTCGGCTTACACTCTAGTATATACGGTAATGCTCCATGTGGTAATAGAAGATTCAGACTCAGTAAAGTTGGTGGTGTAATTTGGGGGCAATCTGATATGAGAGAGGGGTTACTGAAGGCAAGCTAGCAGGGATTTTGATGCCAAATGGAAGAATTTAGATTTGCTGCTATAGGAAGCAAAGAATAATTTATAATTATTATTGTTAACATCTACAATAATGGGACAAATGATGAAGCATTCTTTCAGAATTGGAAGAAGAAGAAGAAAAAGAAGCAGCTCCGGTCTGTGGACCCAAACATATCTGAGCGTGGTGTTCTTTTTCAGACCATATGGACTCTGGCAGTCTTAGTTTGCTCAGAAAAGTCTTGAGTAACAGATCTAGAACAACTCTCACTGTTCAGATGCAAATGTCTTCTCATCAACTCAAAATTGCTCCTATTATCAAGTTTGAGAAATATAACAACAGCAAAGGCCCTCTAAGGACATAATCAATCGCACACCACAGGCAACTTCCTGTTCCCAGCCCTTTCTTTGCACACATTGAAGCCAGACAGGCTCCTCAGCCAGTCAACTTGGAACCCCTGACTAGTAAGTCCACGCTCCTCTCTGTCTGAATATCTCTGTTTCCAGTCCTCCCAGATTCTCCTCCAGTGATCATGATACTCTGTATCCCCAGTAAATCAATAAATCCAGCCAATGGGTAGTCTTAACATAGCACCAAAGTTTAGCTTCCAAATCTCCATGTTACTTGTTATTTGCTATGCATGGAATATTTGTGCTTCCCAAAATTCATATATTGAAATCTAATCCCCACTATGATGATATTGGGTGGTGGGGCCCTGGAGAGGTAATTAGGTCATGAGGGTGGAGCTTCCCTGACTGGGAATAGTGTCCTTCTGAGAAAGGACACCAGGGATCTGGCTTCCTCCACCTCTGCTCCCAGCTATGGGAGGATACAGCAAAGGAACCATCTGCAAATCAAGAAAAGGCCCTCACCAGAACCCGACCTTGCTAGTACTCTGTCCTCAGACTTCTAGCCTCCAGAACTGTAAGAAATTTATGTTTGTTTTTTAAGCCATCCAGTCTAAAGTATTTGTGTTATAACAGCTGGAACCAAGATGACATTTTACAGAAGCCTCTTTGTTTTTATAACTCAGTTCTAGCATAACAATTGGTCCGTCAGAATAAAATGGGGAACATGAAGTAGAAACAAGATAATCCATCACTTCCACCATATACAAAATCTAACCACTTTGTGCTTTTCTCTTTATTTTTACTTCTCTGTCCATTCTGTAAATATTAATATTCTCTATAGATCCATTATTCATCTTCCTCCAAATACCCTGTAAATCCCACCCTCTATTGCCAGAACATCAACATCTCCTTTTGAGTTAAGGACCTCAAAATTTCTAGACCCAAATTCTTCTCTCCTGAGTTCCAAATCCACAGTTGTGGTTTCCTATTGGACATCTTTACTGAGCTGAAAAACTCTCATAGAGTGATACCCAGTCTGTTTACAGCTACTTTCTATCCCAGTAGGCTGGACCTCATTCTAATTATCAGTGCCCATAACGTACCAGTGGTTCAGGACTTTTCCTATCATGCCTGGGCACAACACATCCAACTTTGTATTTTCCCAAACTGAATTCTGCAATTATTTTTACCGATTCTTATCTGCTACCCATCTTTTATTTCTCTCTCAGTTAATGGTGCCATCAACTCCACTGCCCAAATAAGAAACATAAGAGTCACTTCTATTTTGTCCTTGTCCAACATCTATATCCAGTGATCATATCTACTTGTTGTCTCTCCAGACTTTTTTTTTTTGAGACAGAGTTTCACTTTGTCACTCTTGGTAGAGCTCTATATTTTTATCCATACCCACGCTCTCCTCCCCATTACCAATTTCTTGATTCACGTATCATCATCACTCGACTGGTCTATGGCTTTAGCCTTCCAGAAGTTTGCCCTAATTCCACCATCTCCACTTTCTAAACCATTTCTCTTAGCATCTAAATTTACCTTTATGAAACACCAATTTTATGTCATTTCAAAATCCATACAAATGTTTCCAGAGTTCATCCTACAGAAGCATTTAGGAATAATATTGTTTAGATGAGAAATTGGTTAACAGTTTTTTAAAAACAAACTTCCTATTATGAGTCATTCTTTGTGTTAATTCAACACTGTGACACCATAAAAAAAAGACCATAGAAAGTAACATACAGGACAATAACTAGGAAGTGGTGAGTTTGGAGCATTTATGACCTTTATTTTAATGTAATGATCTAGTTTTAAGCTTACACCATTTAACTTTTACTGATTACTCTGTTTAAACAACCAGGTTTTAAAATTTTTGAACATTTAATGGCTGACTTTCTCGAGCTATTATGGGCTATCTCACACACACCGCTGTGTGCTGGTGAACTGCACGTCTGTGTTAGTGATATATAAAACAGACACGCGTGAAGGAGAGAGAGACTGGAGAACAGATCAATAGGCCAAGGGGAGTGGACATTCCTGTTTCACAACCCCCATCAGCTTTTATATGCATAGATAGTTACATAGTAGATTGATTTACAATAATGATGATAACAGACAATAGATGATTGATTGATTAATTGATTGATTGATAGATAGATAGATAGACCGATTTGAAGGTTTACCACTTCAACTCAGAGTGTCCTGTTTGCCCCTGTACAAAGAAATCAAAGCAACTGCAGCCAGAGACCTGTATAATTACTCCCATCATTTACTGGTAACTATTTTAAGCATTAATTTTCTCAAAGTAAAAAAGTATAAAATAATAATGTATTCTTCTCTAGGGATAAAATTGTGACTTAATGTGGCAAGGGCTTATCCGCCATAAATTGTGACGTAAAAATCTTAGTATCACCTTGGTTTCCCCATTTTTTTCAGGATTTGCTGCTTCTGTAAGAGGTCAAGTCAGACCTTTATTTCTTAGGGTGTAACTCCAGCAATACAGTTTTTCTTCCTTCCTTCCTCTCCTATTCCTTCAAAGACCACCCTCTTAAAATGAGCTTTGAGATCCTCAGGGCATGTCTACCACCTTCACCTCCCATCTCCTTTTCTGTGTCTTCTTTCTCATTCCAGGATTACTGGTGTTTCAGAATAGAGAGATTTTTTTAAGCCCTTTTGTCTTCTTCTGAAAATGAGATAAAAACATACTGCAGAAATCCAATATCATTTAAAAAAACACAGTCTCCTTGTCTCTCATACATTCTGGTTATAGCTGTTGAAATAATCACCTATATGCATAACTGAATATAAATTAATTTATAATCAATCAGTAAGTAAAATTAACATGTTTTGTAAGTTATGGCATGTTACCCAAAGCAGGAAGAAACCTATGAGAATCACAGAAGAGAAATTAATGAAGAGGTGGGCATGCCAGGAAGTACAGATACTGGATTTTAGGCTAAACCAGACAGGTTAACCAAAATATATTTTTGAGTTTGACAGTAATGTGATGAAAATGAGATTTAAGAAAGAATAATTTTAAATGTGTACACAAGGTGGCTTGCTATATAAGTACTTTCATATTTGTACTTAAAAATTTATACACAATTTATTTTCTCTAAGCTTTTTTTTTTTTTTTTTAATTAGTAGACATAAAATTTGTGTAGGAGAAACATAAACCGGTCTCTCTGGTCCACATCAGAACATTCAGAACAGTTTGGCAAGAACACTCAAAGTACATGGCAAGTGGTCATTTTCCTTACTGTTTGTTCTACAACATCCATCTCTGGTAACCACTTCCAATGAGTTACTTACTTTCAACTGAGAATTTTCTAGGCTGGCTGCAAAATTTGAAACTAGCATAAGAAAAATCACAGTCTGAATGTCAATATTGAAAGAAAAGAGAAAAATCAGGTTCATGTCAATAACAACAAAGCTCTTTTGTTCTGATTATACAACACTGGCCTGTGTAACTCACACTTAGTATTTAAGGAGAGCTAGAGATGAGAGACGGAGTGTGAAAACAAGAGCATGAGCATTCTGGTATTCGGTCCCACTTAAGAACTATTGACTCTCTCCTACAAAAATCCGGAGAGAACTATAGCAGGGCCTATAAAAGCACAAGAGAGCTAAGACACACGTAAATAAGAGATGGAAGATGACGTGTGCTCTGGGTAAGACAGGTGCAACCAAAGCCCAGCGAGGAAGAAATTCTGGGTGAGGGGTGTTTTGTAAGACGTATCACCAGGGAGAGCTCTGCCGGAGGTAAGACACCTGCTGATGGACAGTGAGGAATTTGTAGTTTATGACTGGGCTATGGGCAGAAAGGAGGGGGCAACTCCTTTGACCAACGCTGAGTGGAATAAATAGGAGAATAGGAGACAAAAAAGATCAATTGAGTATCCAGCTCCATGCAAAAAGGAGAGCCTGAAATAAGAGGACGGCAGTGAGAATTGACAGAAGGAACAGATGTGAGGGGCGATTCAGAATTAGACTTGATGGGACATAGGGACTGTTACAGGAAGTGAACAGTTGAAAATGACTCAGGAGGTTCCCATCTGGATGCTTGAGAGAATGGAAATGTCACAACGAGAAGAGAGAAGGTGAAAAGGATGCGTGTGCGTGACTGTGCTTGAATTCCTCAGGGCATAATGTGGAAGGAGAGTCCAGGCTGGGTTTGGTTTTTATTCAGACCAAGCCACATCATATTTACACACCCTCCTGTATCACCCAAGGCGCTGTGTGGAGTGCTGGAGAGAGGACAGTGGGACATGAGACCTCACTTTGTGGAACGTTAAAAATTAAATTCTCTTAACCTTAACTGCAAAAACCTAAATTCGTCCATACAGCCACACACACATTGAAACGAACTCGAAGTGATTTTGCCCAAGCCTGAACATTGTTCTCATAAACGTGGCCTAAGACTGTCATCTGAGGTATCATAGTAAATGACAAGGTCTCACAAGAGAGGACCCTGCAAAGGACCAGTCCAAGTATTTTAACACTTTTAATGCTTCCAAGGATAATGGAAGGTGGAAATAGCTCCTCGGCACTGAGTAGAAAAGTAGAGTTAGAAAAATCAAAGGTACAGAATCAGGGAGGCCTTTACATTCCTCCCTGATCCTCCACAGTCTCTACCCCGAATGTTCATATCTCAATTTGCCATTATCAATAAGGGAGATATGGGAAGACCAAATCACTAGTCAACTGGCACTGATTTAAATAGAATCAAATCATAGTTCAAACCAAAGAAAGTAATTCATATCAAGTGCCGGTGGTAGAGGATAGTATTATTCATTATACACACCAAAGGCTTTCCCACAATATGTTCTCCTCCCTCAAGAGGTGAGCACTGCAGGTGCGGAGACAGGACAAGAGAAATGAAAAAGTAAATGATTTTTCTTTGAAAATCAACTTTTCTTCAAAAGGTAACCAGAAAAAAACATGTCTCAAGGCAGCTTGCAATTTACTGACGAATGACTAGTCTTCCTTAAAAGCACTGCATAATGAAACATTACCCCCACCCCTCTCTACAAGAAGATCCTCCTTGATTTATCAATAAGGAAATTTAGAAAGCATTTGATGTACCATGTCCATCAAATTTCATCTTCTCCATGAATGCAATCCAACGTGGGGTGAATACCACAAAGAGTGTGATCCACATTCACATGTGCTGGTTATTTATTATGCTTACAATACTAGAATCAATTATTTGAATCAAGACCTCCATGGCATTCTCATTTCCTAACCCCTCTAGGGTCTCGCCTGGGACTGCGCAAGGGAAGGGCTGCCTATGGATCCTGACTGGCGAAACGGAAACCATCTACCAGCGTAAAGTAATGGGTATAGGTAACATGGGCCTTAGAGAGTCTATGTATGTGGGCAAGTAATTTACTTTCCTGGGCCCCAGTTTCCTCAAATGTAAAATGGAGATACTTTTACATAGTTTTGTGAGGGTTAAAAGCACACGAAGTGTTTACAACAAAATAGTATTTAACTGCAGTTATTGTTATCAGAATTGACACAAAATCAGCACAAAGCTAACATCTGACACTCCTCTGCTTTAACCGCATGCATGACTCTGGCTGGCGAGCAGTGTGAGCTCCTTTCCTTTTCAATGTGGCCATATGGAACGTTTCTCTCTGATGTGCCACAGAATCTTCCTTCTATGCATCTCTTTGAGGAATCAGAAAAGCACTGCACATTTTAGGAAACACCATAATTGCCTAGAACCACATGCCTTTTCCATTTCCTTATTTTTTCCTTACCATTCCCAAGCTAATTCCCAGGCTCAGACTCTCAGGAAATGTTTGCCTTTCCTCTTCCGTGTCCCCTTCCCAGCCACATTCGCTTCTCACCAAGGCCTGCAAGTGTCTCTCTGCAGCTGTCAGCTATGTTTTCTGTAACCACTGCCATTATTCATATTTTTATTAACCATGTGTGATCTATTTTAATCATCTACTAATTGGTCTCTTTCTCCATAGGAATGCCCTGTTCACATCCACCACGAGCATGCTGACCAATTCCCTGTCCCGAAGCATTCCTTTCAGCTGGACAGCTCCATGCTCAGACACTTTCTCGTCTTCCTTTGGAGGAAAACCAGTTTCTTGAGGCTGGATTTCGAGCACCTTCGTGAACCGGCCCCAGTCTCCTCTTACAAAATGCATGCCTCCAATTCTTGTCCCCAGCAAGCACTTCAAAGCAGACTACATATTTAATGCCTGTTTTTCCTGATGGCTTCACTCTCACTTGTGAACTTTACCCACATTCACACTGTTTAATATTTGTCATATTCATAGTAGATGAGAGCGTTCCTTTATCCACTATTATTATTTCTCAATGAATAAACAGTAGTTCACTGCATACTCTGCCCACGGTCTGAGGCGTGATCTTTTTTCTCTCATTTAATAGCTTCTTTCTAGTACCAGGGGAGAAATAGCCAGTGGGTACAGATTCTCCTTTGGCTACAAGCTTCCTGTTTTTGCACAACAACCATCTATTTCCTTGGCACAGGCAGACCGTTCTCATCCTGGACAAATGACTCTGAAGAAGAGCAGAGGAAACAGCCGTGAGTCACAGGGTCACCCAGCTAAGCCTGGAGCACTGCCACTTTCTAATAATAATATTGCCAATACTAATTTCACTTTTCATCCTCTGTACATGAGTTTCAAAAGGGAGGTCCAGTTTGGTGACATTCACATTAATTCTTACTTATAAAATTATCACCCATCCCAGCTAATCTTCATGTTTAATGAGCATATCCATGGTATATGCCAGTAATTCTAAATCAAGAGAGTGTGTGAGGATCACTTCTGAAAGTTTTCCACATACGCATCTCCTGGTTTCTTGGTTTACATCTGATGCGTGACGAGGCAGTGTGAGACAGCATACAACCTTTGTAGAATGTGCCTGTACCTTTTGACAGCACTTCTCTCAGTAAGAAACACACTGAGATGAAAAGATACAACTAAAGGTTTGGACTGGATTGCTGGATTATTTTCAAATTGGCCAATATGAGTGCACTGTGAGAGCTTGGTAACTACCTGTTAAATGAAATGTAGAGATTATTCACTGCTACTTTAGTAAGAACATGTGACTATATTTATATCGTACTTTATAGAGTACACAATGTTCTTACGTACGTGTCTGAGTTTTAGATCCAGGTATCTGCCCCTGTCTTGCTGAGTGACACTGGAGCAAGCCACAAACACTGCTCATGGCTTTTCTTCCAAATGCAGGCTGAGTATATACTTCATTAAATCTCAGCTGTCACCAGAGCATGTGGTTTAGTGCAAAGCTGCCCTTGAATAATCTCAATCCAAAACTCACTGGGCTGGTACAGCCTTCGTTTCATCAGAACACCTTTTAAAAAACAATTCTTTGTTCCTATGGACAAAAATCATTTTGTATAAGGTTGGGATGACTGAGCCAGAGGGATGGAGAACCCCCAAGCTGGCTACTCAGGCCTGGCCCTCGAGTTAAGGGAAAAGTGACCTTTAGACTTCCGGGCAGAATTAACAAGTTAATAAAGACTAGGATTTAAGACATGGGCTCCATACAGAAGAGGAAAATTTTTCATATGGCTCAAAATCTTCTACTCATAGGAATGAAGAACACAGAGAGACTACAAGGGGCAAAGTTCTCTCACTGAGTCAGTGTCAGGAACAGAGAAACTGCTCAGGGCATCATAACAGAGGACCGAGTTCAGCCAATAAGAAATGACTGGTGAATGTAATTAATGACTTGTCAAATTTCACAAAAACAACTATTAAATGTAAAAAAAAACACTGCTGCAGCGATACTCTTACAGAGCTAAACCCTTTTAATAGACAAGAAACTGAAGAAGGCAGCTTCTCTGAGCATTCAGAAAGAGAAAAACACAATATTATCATTAAAATAGTTACAGAAGAAAGAGAAAGTCTTTGTGAACTGGCACAAAATGATTTGTACAAACCAGCAAATCATATAAAAAGAATGAAGACTATAGAAGCCACACAGATTTTTAAAACTCTGTCACTTCCTAATTATAACCATGAATTGGAAATGTCAGTGTTCCTAGAATTCTCTATTTTCAAGTTACTAGCTGTACCAATGTTATTCTAAAAGGCAAAAACATTTTTTTTTTTAAGTTGGGCCTTTTATTTTTCTAATACCAGCAGAAAACTGATATTGTTCCCCACTGCAGTTGGTAAGAGAAATACAGGCTGTGACATTGAAATATCTTAATACATATGAAAATAATTTAGCTATTTATTAAGCAAAATAAAACTCATCATAATTTTGATATAAACATGTGGCTAAAAATAGTACAGAGACGGCCTGTCAAAAATATTTTCATTCATAGTACAATGTACAGCTGAAAGACCCTTTTCATATGAAAATATATTCTCCTTCTTCTTGACTGAATCTTACTCAGTAAATAAGATACCTTAAAAAGGCACAGTATTTTCATTTTTATCTAGTATCTATTTCCTCTAGTGATCCAAACAGCTACAAAAATTATTACACCTGTCGTAACAGAATATCAGAGTGCAAAAAGTCATAAAAACCAAACTTATTTAAAGTGGAAAATATCTAATCATGTTTTAATTTACTCAGTTTTACTTTTCATCTTTTTTACCTCCAATATTTGACACTCTATGCAAATATACCTAAAGTACTACAATTACGACTCCTATTTCAATCCTTTCTGCCTTTTAAGATACAATTGCGTATGTAATAGAATGCTTAAGAGATCACGAAAAAACGTGTACATCATATACAGTACACATACAGTGAACAGGGGACCTGTCACGTGTCAGAGATTACACATAATCTGGAGACTCATATTTCAATCCTTTCTGCCTTTTAAAGATACAATTGTGTATGTAATAGAATGCTTAAGAGTTCACGAGAAAACGTGTACATCATATACAGTACACATACAGTGAACAGGGGACCTGTCACGTGTCAGAGATTACACATAATCTGGAGACTCCTTCAGTGCACAGCACGAATTCCTCTTCCGTTTTATTACTTCCGAAACCAGATGTCTAATTTCACTTGCTCCATCTCTGTTGGCACCAGCAGAGTCCGTATCCCCATTAGGTTTTGTGTCAATCACCACACTGTCTCCTAAAGAGTCTCTTATCCCCTTGCAACTCATGCACTGAGTTACTGGATCACGCTTCTCCGTTCTCTGAAGTGCTTTAAAGCCTTCTCAATATAAGCCCTACAATCAGAAGACCTGCAAGGCGTCCATGGTGGGACTCTGGCTTGTCTCATCCACCACCCTTACTGACTTTCTCTGGTGTGCCACGCTGTTTCCCACATGAGGACCAGCACACGCAGCACCCTCTCTGCCTGGCGTCCTCTTTCCAAGGCTATTCATAAGGCTGATTTCTCATCTTGGAAGTTTCTCCTTAAATGTCACCTCCTCTCAGAGCCTTCTTTGAACACATTCTCTAAATAGCTTCTCCAGCATAGTTCTCCGTCCCTGCACTCAGTGTAGGCCTTTGTTGAAAATGAATAGTTTTAACATCCATATTTGCTTCTTGCTTAACTTTTCTCCTCCCATACATACGCTAAGCCTCACAAACACATGGCCTCTGCTTCATTTGTCATAGTGTCTGGGGCCTGGTAGTGTGTTATGTACCCAGTAAAGACTGAATACTTGTGGAAAGGAGCAAATGTATGCCAACTCACTGCAAAGAGAGCAGTGAATTTACTTCCCGGGCTGCACAATCTTCCATCAGTTGAAGAAATTCAGTTCTCTTCCCTTAATGCTACCTTCTCATCCAAAGCTGATCTGAAGGCAAAGGGAAGACCACGTGGCTCAGGAGGGGGAAAGAGCTCAACCAAAGGACAGAGGAAGGTGAGCTAGTCTCCCTAATTTATAGGCTTTTGAAAGAAACCATTATATTCAGAATGGGGGCAGGTCTGACGGGAAGACAGTCTGCAAGCGAGTTACCCATCCTTCTGTGCTATCTCTGACACTTCTGCCATTCACCACTGCAGGAAGACACAGAGGTGTGAACATTATCTTTTGTTTGATCTATTATCTGGTGCACGATATACTTGCAATGCTACATATGTGCTTATAAATAAGAAATCATATTTTTAAGTATGAAGGTATATGCAATTATAAATGAGAAATCGTATTTTCAAGCATAAAAACATCTATTTCTCATTCTGTGGGAAAAGACTATATATGTATTTCCCAGAGTTACATTTTTAACACTCAAGGTTGACTATTTTAAAATTAGGTTAAATGTAAGCTACCATATTACGTGATTAAATTCACTCTGATTCCATATGTATTGGTTCTTAGAAGTCTGTGTGTTATGATTAAGTTTGCACACAGGTTGGTATTGCTAAAAAAGCCATGTCCTTAAGATCTGAAAAAATATACCTATTACAAGAAAAATATGGATGGCAGCCTCCCCATCAATTCAAGATTGACTCATCTGAATCTGAAGAAGTAGAAAGGAAGAGAGTGTGTGACAAACATGTCCATGTCAAAGTCTGAATGAACGCAGATGGTGCTGAAGATAATCCAGTCAAGGACGTGGGTTCTCACTGCACAGACAGTTAATTACTAGAAAGGAGGAAGCATAGAGAACAAAGAATGGCAAAGCAAAATCCTGAGACTATATTTCTTGAGTTTTTATCTGGAACCTAAATTCATTTTTTGATAAATGAATGAAATTGAAAAGTGATTATAGAATCTGCAAACAGTTAAATAATAAAACAAGATTTAAAAAAGTACACATAAAAAATTAATAAAATAAAATAAGTACACATAACCACCATTTCAAAACCAGGTCATCAATTTTTGTAAAGGTAAACAGATAAACCCAATAATCTCAAATCATGAATGGTATAAGAGTTACATAGACCTGACTTTTGAATGTGCTGGCATAGGGAAAGACAGACAGGTCAACAGAATAGAATTAAGACCAGAAATGAACACACACATTTACGGTCAACTAAGTTTTGATAACTGCATTTCCA
This sequence comes from Loris lydekkerianus, assembly GCA_963574355.1. Classification (NCBI taxonomy): domain Eukaryota; kingdom Metazoa; phylum Chordata; class Mammalia; order Primates; family Lorisidae; genus Loris; species Loris lydekkerianus. Next base: position 38,621 of record CAUYPK010041464.1, read on the forward strand.
CAAGCAGAAGAATGAATGTGGAGGCCTTCCTTACACCATACATAAAAGTTAACCCAAAATGAATCGAAGATAGAGGTATAAGATCTAAAAGTATAAAACTCTTAGAAGAAAACATAGTAGTAAATATTACTAACTTTGGATATGACAATGATTTCTTAGATAAAACACCAAAACCACAAGTAACAAAAGAAAAAAAACAAAACATATCAATTGGGTTTTGACAAAATTAGATTTAGTCTTTAATACTTTAGTCTTAGTATTAGAAAGACTAAATAGGATAAAATTTTGCAAATAATTTATCTGACAAAGATTGGGTATTCATATATGTAAAGACCTCTTACAAACAGACAAATAACTCAATTAAAAATGAACAGATTGTTTTGATATTTCTCCAAAGAAGATATAGAAATAGCCAACAAGCACATGAAAAGGTAGTCAAAATCACTATTCATTAGGAAAATACACAGCAAAACCATAAGACGACACTACCTCATACCTACGAAGACAAACATAATATTAAAGACAGGCAATATCAAGTGTCAACAAGAATTTAAGAAAATTGGAATCCTCTTATATTGCTAATAGAACACAAAATAGGCAGCTACTTTGAAGCAGTCTAGCTGCTTCTCAAAAAATCAAACATATAGTTACCATATGACACTATAATTTCATTCCTAGGTATATGCTCAAGAAAACTGAGAGCATATGTCCACCCAAAACCATGTACTTACATGTTAATAGCATTATTTGTAATAGCCATAAAGCAGAAACAATCACAATCGCCACCAGCTGATGGTTGAATAAACAAACCATCATATGTATATCAATACAACAGAATATCATTTGGCAATAAAAGGAATGAAAAACTGATGCATGACCCAACATGGACAAATATACCCCCAAAAATATGCTAAATGAAGAAACCCAGAGAGAAAAAGACACATATGATTCCACTTATATGAAATACCCAGAACAGGCAGATTCATAGATACGGAGCATAGATTAGTGGTTTCCAGGGACTGAGTTTTAAGGAAACTGCAGTAATGACAGCTAAAGGGTTCAGGATTTCTTTTTTTTTTTTGGGGGGGGGGTGTTGAAAATGTTCTGGAATTACACAGTGATGATGGTTGCACAACCTTTTGAAAATCACTGAGTCTGAAAGACTGTACCCCAAACATTCCCACTACTGAACTATTCATCTCTCAAAGTCCATATTAGCTATTGTAGGCTCATAAATCCTTCCCTGACCACACTAATCCAAACAGAATAAATCACTTTCTCTTTTTAAATACACTTCTGGTGTTTTGCTTATGCAGTGTTACAATATATTTGATTCTATAACTATCTTCTCCTTCTCAACTTGAAAGGAAAGGCTGAAGGCAAAATCCTGTCTCCTCTGTCTATTGTATATCTAAGAAAATGCAGGCCTAAGAGTCAATCTGTTGAACTCCACTAATATTTTGATGTATTTATTTCTTTGAGTAAGTCATGACAACACATGCAGCATTTTTAAAAATATGGCTGAATGACATTTTAATAATAATTTTAAAGGGAATATTTGGATAGTTTACAAACATGGTTATTAAAAATGTGAAGTATATTGACGTGTCTATCCATCAACCTAGACTTAAATAACAGAATGCACTAAGTAACATAAAGGTAGTCATCTTGCTTCCAGCCTATCTGCCAATCACTTTATTTCTCTTTCCCTACTCAGGTAAGTTCTTTGGAAAAGTCACATACATTCACTACCTCCTTTTCTTTTCTTTTTTTTTTGTCTGGGGCTGGGTTTGAACCCACCACCTCTGGCATATGGAGCCAGCGCCCTACTCCTTTGAGCCACAGGTGCCACCTGCTACTGCCTTTTCTTTACTTTCAGTTTCCTGCTCATGCCCACTGACATACAGCTTATCTGTCAACTTCTATGTTGAAACTGCTATGGCAAACACCCCCCAGGACGTCTGTATGACCCAAACAAAAGCACACTTTCTATCCCATAAGTTATTTCTTGATTTTCTGAAGCATTTTACACTGGTAAGCATTCCCCTTGAATTCTTCTACTGCCTTGGCTTCTAGTGCTTCCATTTCTTAAGCAATCTGTAAGCACTGGTTTCAGCAGGGGCTCTCTTCCTGTTAATTTTTCCTATGTGTTCTTTTGGTGATGTCATCTACTTTCCCAGTTAATGGAGTCCTTCAGCTTCCCAGACCCATCAGTGTTGCCCCTACACTCTTGGATAACTTATAGGACCACAAAATCACTATATCAAAATCTGAACCCAGTACTGCCCACCTACCCTTAGATCTGATTCCCATCTTTAATTCAACCTTTCAGTTATTAGCCTTTAATCACCAAAGCTACTAATACAGCAGTACCCCTAGCTCATTCCTGTCAAACCATGTTCAGCGGACAAGCCCACTTTACCTCTTCCTCCACTATGGAAACGCGTCCCTGCCTCTATTACTCCTTCCTGTAACTCAAGGCCTCATCCTCTCTCCAAACTGTTGCAATAGTCCATTAATTGATTTACTTGTTTTTATTTTTGCCCACATCACATTCATGCTCCGTTTTCCCCACTTCTGCCTAAGTAAAATATATATTTCATACACACTGACATATACATATAATACATATCTGATTACGCCATTCTCCTAATTAAAACCCATTAGCACAATCTGCATAATGACATGCTAATATTTATTAAATTTTACATTTTGATCCAGTTGTCATCTACAGTAATCTAAGTTATGTTCTAAAGTACTGACCTATGAGGCTCTCTTCCATTTGCTAGTCTCTTCCATTCTATTCAAAAGAAAAAAAGAATGTTTTGAAAAGGTCCAGTCACTGGCCTCTCTGATTTTTGGACCCAATAACAGAACATAATTTACAAATTTAGCTAAAAACACTGACCTACAGCCTCTAGCTCATTCTCAATCACTCCCTAGAAATTTATTTTTGCCCTTTCTATATCCACCTAAAGTGGCATTTCTGTGCATATTCAGAGCTAAATTCACGAACACCACTCTCAGCAGAGAAACATAAAATAAGGAATTCATGCAGACTTTAAATTCTTCAAGCCACACACAGAGAAGTTCAGCATTTTAATCAAAAAACTGCAGAGTGGGAAAAAGAACACTGCCAGTGAGGCACACCCAGGGAACCATCAGTTGGGTCTTCTTTGCCATTGTACCCAGGAGGGCTACCAGGAAAGTTCTCCTAGGTGCCGTGTAAACAGATTTCCACAACTCTAAGTCTGTGGGAAATAACAACAACAAAAAAAAGATTTAAAATCTTTTTGTGGAGAATAACAATGGCTACTTCATATCCAGTAATGTCCAATTTAACATGAATTTAGGAACAGGTGGGACCAATTAAAATTAAACCTCAGCATGTGGAATGAACAGGCTTTAAAATCAGTGTCAATTCCTTAAAGAATTTTCCCATAAATTATTTGGTTCCCAATGCAAGTAAACTATTCTAATTTCTAGAATGTAAGAAGGAAAGTAGGGACTGTAAGTTTCCTATGAAGTAGTATCAATAAAAGTTTCATCACAGAAAAATGGACTTGCAATGAAAACATTTACAGAAAAAATACAGCAACATCATTAAGAGTACTTCTTCCAAGTTTGTACTTTTTTCAATGTAATTATAAATCATTTTCACAACAAGTAAAACTATTTTTATTCCTTGGAAAACACTGATTAAATGTAGACGATGACATTCCAATATACATTCTGAGATAAAATCTGTAACACCTATTGAGATTCCTAAAGCTTATTTATAAAAATTTTATATCCCAAACATGATAACTCTAAATTATACATTACTCTATGTATTAAAATAAAAGCATTTCAGTGAGCAACTGAAGGGGAAATTGGGGAATAAAGAAGAAATAATAGAACCAAACTCTTGAGTTTCAAATGTGGTTGAGACCCTTTTGGTTGGTTATTTAACCACTAGTATCAACAGGTAAGATTGTATAATAAAAACAAAACTGGATAGACAATCCTGTTCTTAAAATGGTCTGTCACCTTCAAAAATATGCACAGTGTGAGACTCACTAGCAGACAACCCGTGCATTTCCCTTATAAACCCACTTGAGCCCCACTCAGTACTCTGTCTGATCTCGCCTTCCCTCTCCTCTATAGACTTATGTTGCAGCCCATATCCATTCCAAATCCAAAACCAAAACCAAAAACAGAATTGTTGTCACTCAAGTGTCCTAATACTGTGCCCCTTTCCTTGAATGAGTTTGTCCCTTTCAACATGGTGTCAGAAACATCACTTAACAAAGATATTTAATCTAGAGATCACATTTCCAGACAAGTTAATCTAATTCCACACTAGTCTTTTAATTATACATACACCAGAGCAGCCAGAGTATTTACTCTCACATGCACTGTGAATTAATAAATTCATAACCAGTGATCTGTGCAAGAGACGACATATTTGGTCAATAAAACCAATGCCATACTCACGGTGAAGGTTGGTGGGGCTGGTTTTCAGCATTTCTTGGTGTTTTGCAGACGGCAGGCTTCGCCATGTCCCTGACAACACACCTGGGGCGCATGATAGACAGTACAATGCACTATTAATTATAAAAAGGTAGAAGACATCTGGAAATTAAACAAGGTACTGAAATCACAGTCTAAGGAAATGTCATTGCAAGCCCCTTCAATAATAACCTTCGGGCCCTGGCAAAGCCCCTAATGTTGGAAATCTTTGACTCAGGATTTCAAAAGCTGTTATACCCAAAATAAAATGAATACTAGCCTGTGTATTAAATTTGTCTTTTAGCATCAATAAAATGATTCTCAGCCACTTTTCCCATAGCAGAAAAGCTACTGAAAGCTTTGGCCTCATCATAAGACATCCGAAAGCTTAAAAATAGGAACAGCTGTTGCATTGATGACGTTAAAAAATGAACAGGATTTTCTGTGGCATGGCGCTGGCTATTTAATTAAAAGATACAGACTTTTGTTTTACACCATTTATCACCATACAGGTCTAACTGTGGATGCAAAAAGTTCTGAGAGGCCTCAAGACATCCCCCATGTTCAAAATTCCCTTCACACTAAGAGAGGAAGAAGAGATGGAAAGTAATGTTCATGTGTAAAGTGTGTGTGTGTAGAAGAGACTTCCAAAATATGAATAAAAAGTAAAATGTCTTTGGATCTTCATCCTCCATCATAATAAAAAGATAGATAATAATAAAGCTCCAAAGGGCCGTGGGAAGAGAGCTTCTTGCTTTCATGTGAACAGGGCTTACAGAGCCTTGGACAGATTCATTGGCAGAAATCAGAAAACATCACCTGAGTCTCTGCTTGGATGGCTCAGATACTCCTTATCCTCAAAAGCTTTAAAACAAACACAGCTTTGGATAGGGAAACACTGGTCATAAAACTGAGACTCCACATCTTAGACTCTGGTAACTGGAAATGCCTCGTAGGAGTCAGAGCCCTTCAAATATAAATCTGGCTCTTAAGAGGTTTCAGGGAGGCTTCTTGGAAATTCGGCTGCACTGCTCAAATTTAAGGCCATTCATGTTATTCCCGAAGTGGATCACTGGCCAGGCAGTGGCAGAGCTTAACTGTTTTCCCAGAGCTTAAAGCTGCGCGGCAAAATTCTCCACTTCTGAAGGAAACGACAGACGGAAACACGGATGGAACGCACAGAACGAGCACACGCACCCCGCTCATTCCAAACATGGGTCACTAAGACTTCAAATCAGTCTGAACACACCCTGCCCAGGGATACAGTAAAAATAATAATAATAATAATAATAATAATGTGTGTGTCAAGAGCTGATGCTTAACGGGTCCAGGGGTGGGAAACCTGTGGCCTCTGGATCCTTGAGTACGGCCTTTAAACTGAATCCAAATTAATAAAGGGATTTGTTCTGTGTAGTTTCACTTTTGTTAAGAAGCCACACTCGGGGATCTGGGGGCAACTCTTGGCCTTGACAGGTGCACAGTCAAAAACATCCACAGGAATACTATTCAGCCATTAAAAAAGATGGAGACTTTACATCCTTCGTATTAACCTGGATGGAAGTAGAACACATTATTCTTACTAAAGCATCACAAGAATGGAGAAGCATGAATCCTGTGTACTCAATTTTGATAGGAGGACAATTAATGACCTAGTACACGGTGTGGGGTGGGGGAAGGGGAGAGCAGAGAGGGAAGGAGGGAAGGGGTGGGGGAAAGGAAGAGCAGAGAAGGAGGAGGGAGGGGGTGGGGGAAAGGAAGAGCAGAGAGTGGGAAGGAGGGAGGGGCGGGGGGGTCTCTGCATGTGACACACCTTTTGGGGGCAAAACACAAGTTTAAGAGGGACTTTACCTAACAAATGCAATCAGTGTAACCTGGTTTCTTGCATTCTCAATGAATCCCCAACAATTAAAAAAAAAAAAAAAATCCACAGGCACCACTGAGCCGGATGTTCTTGCTCCAGTTTCCTGGGGGAAGGGTGATCGTGCAACAGCATTATGAGAACATCTTGGAAGGCAGCTGTTAGGGAGAAGTAAGATACTAGGATTTCTAAGCTTTGAAATTTTAATCTAACTTACACAAGGTACAGTGTCCAGTAAGTTAAATTTTATAGCACTGGAAAATCTTTAGCAATTCTCACTTGACTAAAAATAGCATATGCAACACATTTAATCTACATGCACTGGTTTGTGACAATATCTGAAATACCATTAACTTGGAAAAATTTTTGAAAAATTATATATATGAGAAATCTTGGTTCCTCTCTTTCTTCCCTCTCCCAAGTCTTAGTATTTATACAACCCTTGGAAGGGGGCGGGTGGGGGTACAAACAAAAAAAACACACAAAGAAAAAAACTACCACGTAGAGTTTTTTTGTGGTTTTTTTTGTTGTTGTTTTTTTAATATGCATTGAAGTGACTATTTTCTAACAAATGTAGAGTATTAAACACTAAGGGTAGGATTCTAAGCAAAAGATTTTTTTTCTGACTTAAAGTCTTTGTTAGAAAACTCTTATTTAGTCTCAAGTATCCAGAGGTTTTAGTTTAAAATTTGTCATAGCTGACATACTGGTTCTCTCTACACATGCCATAGAATATTTGTGATTAAAAAATTCATTTGAATATCTGAATCCTAGAGTTTAATTATATAATAAAACTAAACACTTTCAAAAACAGTATCTTTATAATTTAAATGTAGTGAACAAAACAGGAAAACACCACATTTTCCACACTAACATATATCCTGACCATGGGACAAATATTCAGATCTAGAGTGCTGCAGCGTGCTTTCAATTTTCATTTTGAGATGAATAAACTATTTTTTTTTTTTTTACGATTGCTAATTATTCTGCCAGTCTGGAGGGACTTTTAAGTCACAGTGATACATATTCCTATATTTTATAATTTGGTCTTTTAGCTTAAATTTCCCATAGATATAAGAAAGAAGAAGAAAAATAATATCCTACACTCAGAATAACAATAATACACTCGCAAGACACTTACTAGGCTATGTGGATTACCATTTCCTTAAAATTATAACTGAATCGCATCACCGTTTGAAGGATAAAACCTTAATCATTCTGACAGTTCTAATATATGAACATTGTTTAACTCCAGCGATTTCCGTTATCTTCCATGAATTACGGGTAGAAACACAGCATTTGGCTCTGTACCTTCACTCCTTCAGCTATAGACAGAGACCACAAAAGCGCTGAGTTCCCAGAATTACCCTGAAGACTTAAGAACCAAGAGTTCAAAGGGTGTGACCTCTTTTTCTTTGCAATGTCCCTAATTACTGAGGAATTTATCAGACATGGACTCTTAACAGTCTTCCAACCGCATGTGAACATTCCCCCTTCTCTCAAGCATCACTGAAGATTTATGCAAATGAGACATTCTGCAACCACCTCGGGCTGCTCCTCCTGACTCCGCCCCCCGCGCTGCTGGGTTTTATGAATGACTGCAATCAATGCCATGAATGGTTGCCAACTGCCCACTCAGCCGCTTCTCCTCTTCAGCGCATGTACGCACGGGAGAAGCTCTCATTGCCACAAGCCAGCAGATGAGGCTATGGCAAGGCTTTCATCTCTCAAAACAGGAACTAAATGTGCTTTCAGATACTTAGAGTATATGAATTAAAAATTCTAAATGCCTTCAAGAAACACAATTTGCATAATTACTTTCTCTATTTTGACTTTCCATTTTGGTGCCTGCAATCATTACCCTCAACCTCCCTTACCCCCACAAAGCACCACTATTTTATGAAAATTTATCTGAATTTGAGCTTTAAACAGTTTTATCATTCATGATGAATGCAGGAAACGAGGTACTGTCCAGTAAGCTGCTGAGTAGTGGATTATGGCAAGTTTACATGCCTGACCTCAATCTTAGGAGTTTTGAATTGTCCTATGGTCAATGGACACATCACACCCAAGCAGGACTGGAGAAATGGGTGTTTGTGCCTGTTTACCAAGTGTTATTGTACTGGCCTGCATTGGTCCTAAGATGCCTTAGGGGAACTTCAAATAATGTAAGGTTGAGAAATGAAATCCTTTTCAAATAAATAATCTTCTGACTTTCTGATCACTGATTTATTAAAGTACATAAAAACAGTGGAAGAACAGACAGGAAAAGACTTCAGGGGCTCCATAGCTGGCCACTTTCCCTTCTTACTCCCCAATCAGAGATTCAAGCCATTCTTCAAATTGGCATTAGCCACTAAGTATTCAACATACATACAATATTCCTATCTCCAGTCTTTCTTCTCAGCTCCAGAGGTGGACATCTAACTGACTCTACAACATTTTCACCTAAATAGATAACAGACCTCTTAAAATCAACATTTCCAAAATAGAACTCTTTGTCTACCCCACCATCACCCCTGCCACCATACCACCCACTCCCACCCCATACCACCACCCAAACTTGCTTCGGCAGCCCTCTCCATCTTGGTTGACTGCAAATACCTTTCTCCAGCTGTTCAGGCCAAAATCTTGAGAATTTGAGACTTGATTCCTCTTTTTATCTTATATCTTGAGTCCAACCTACCAGATTTGCTGTATTTTCTAAATACGGGCATCTGACCATTTCTCAAACCCTCCATTATTGCCACCCTATTCTAAGCCAGGACTGTCTTTTACTTGAATTCTCACCACAGACTTTTAACTGGTGGTTCAGCATTTATCCTTGTCTTCCTTCTGGGGCCTATCCTCAACACAGCAGTCAGAGTGACTCTTCTGGAAGATAAGTCAGATCCTGACACCTCTGCTCAAGGTCCTGTAATGGTTCCCTACTTCACTCACAACGATGTGCTGGGTCCTTAGGAAATCATCTGGATGTCCAGGACTCTTGGCGTTTACTTCTACTACTGCCTCCAGCTCCTTCTTGCCTTGGTGTCTTTACAACCACCTTTCAGTCACTCTGGAATGCTCTTCCTTGATAATAATAAGACTCAACTTCTCACCTCTTTCAAGTCTTTACTCAAATGTCAAGTTTTGATAGTTGCTACCCTGATTATTCTACTTACCCCTCCCACCATACTCACAAACCAGTATTTTCATGCACACATTATGTCGCTCTACTGTCAGTGCCGCTAGGCCACACTGATACCATGTGCAAGACTCAGCCCTACTATGAAACTAATTTATGGGTTTCATATGAAAGCTATAACCCAGTTATAACCTAAGAATATGGGGAAGGGGGTGAGGGAGGGGACAGAGGGGGGAGGGGGGCAGAGGCAGGGGGATTGGGGGGACTACACCTGCGGTGCATCTTACAAGGGTACATGTGAAACTTAGTAAATGTAGAATATAAATGTCTTAACACAATAACTAAGAAAATGCCAGGAAGACTATGTTAACCAGTCTGATGAAAATGTGTTAAATGGTCTATAAAACCAGTGTATGGTGCCCCATGATCGCATTAATATACACAGTTATGATTTTATAAAAATAAATAAATAAGTAAAAAGAATGCCGGGACGCAGATTAGAAGAACAATGCTTCCAAGAGGTGGACTTCCTATAGGTGCAGGGAAGCCCCACGTAACCTCTGCAGTGGCCTTTTATTGAGACAATATACAACAGGTGAGGGGGGCCCACATACAGGAGCTACATGCTTAATGATTGCTAGGTGCTCTTTCCCCTTTGACTCCCACCCTGATACACCACAAATGTTCCAGGTCCAAGACCAGCTTGCTAAGGAGTGATCTTATTTAATTAACGCATGCAGTTGCTTGAGGGCTTGTTTCCGGGCTGCAAAATATCTCCCTGCTGGCTGGGAGATTGTCCGGCTCCCAGGGCCTTCCTCAAGAACCTGTGACCGCTCTCTCCTACAAGCCTGCGCAGTCTCCTACACTCTACTATTTACTGAAATGTATCGTCTCTCACTGCTGAAATATGCAATTCTGAAAAGGTAAAATCTTTACCTCTTTGGTTCACTAACATATGGCATATAATAGTCTCCCTAAATATTTGTTGAATAAATAAGACAAAAATAATTTTAAAAACTAGGTTTCAAGCTCAAGTAACTAATTTAATATTTTGAAGCACGGTGATTTAAAAATAGATTCTGGGTAAAACTTTCATAATTTATGAATTAAATTATGGCCAAATTTTATAATTTGAATAACTTCATTACATTTGCTTTCATATAGTTTGACTAAGTCTCATTCTCTCTCTGAACAAGAAAAGGATGTTTCATTGCATATGACTTATTTAGTGAAAAAGACTTCTTAACATCAATTATTTCTTTGAACCCATGAGATACTATTTAACATTTGGTATACTAACATTTTTATCAAATAAAACTTTAAAGTAATTTTATAATAAGGAAATTTCCTTATTAGTAAAGAGGGAAAATTAGTTCTTTTTTCTGCTGATGTTCCTAAACAGAGTAGGAAAATAAGAATTCTATTTATTTACTGAACACCCGTCATACACTAAGATGTTCAAGCATAACTCATTTGATCTTCACATCACCTTGTAAGGGGAGATGACTGTCCCATTTGGCAGATGAAGAAAATGGGGATCTAAGAGGTCACATTATTTTTTCAATGACAACTAGCAAATACCAGGATTGGATCAAGGTCAGTTTGGCATTAAAACTAATGTCCTTTCCACTATTCCTTGCAGACCTCTGATTTTAATACTTAAAAGATGAATAGAAACTGATAAAAATTAATCATAAAGTTAGAGAGTACAGTATCCTCAGGTATGTTTCAAAACCACTCATTTCATGACATAGTTACTTTGTTAAAAATGTTCAAATAATTCCACATAACTCAGTGTTCTTTAAACCTTTTTCTACTCTCACAAGCCCTACTCTCCACATGTAACAACAGAACAGTGATAGCAGAATACTGACTTGGCTAAACTATAAATGTAGAGCAACCTTCAGACCTATGGGAATACTACAGACTGTGAAATGCAAGACTCTTTAACTGATGTTAGAGAAAGAGTCTACATAAGAAAAAGAATAAAGAAAGCCAAAAAGATTAAAAAAAAAAAAAAGTCCATTTGCAAGACAAAGGGAATACAATTGATACAAATCTCTTCAAATATATTTTTCAAAGGACATTCTCAAAAGTGATCCTCTTACTTCCATTCATAGATTCTAACAGGAAAAGGTGGAAAATAATATTTTAAAGCTCATTTTACATAAAAACCAGTATATTCATGTCATTCTCACAGTGAACAAATGAGTATGATAACAGTTACCCATAAGATGAAGAGGGAACAGTGAAATCCTAAAACAGAAAGAAAAAGTGAGTGTTGGTATTCCTAAAAGGCAGATGTACCAATCACACACCATCAGGGCCTCTGATAGCACCAGTGATCATTCAGAGAACACTCAGAAGATATGTCAGATTAATTTTTAATTTTAAAAACGGTATGAAAAGTAAAGGAGATTCTTAATTATAACAAAAGGGACACCAGCTGCCCATTGTATACAAGTGTAATGAGGATCGCTGACCTTCCCCCAAAGAGGCCAAGAAGTAATTCACAAAGCAAAACAAAAGTCTAGGATTCTAAAATAAAGGTAATAAACAAGATAAAGACTCCCTACAGAGATTAATGGGAGATTTTATATTTCAGAAAACCAAATCTTTTGAAGACTAATAAGAAAAGAAAATAATGGGTAAGAAGTCAGTCTTTGGTCTTCTGAATCATTGAAATCTACCCTGTTTATCATCCTAAGGTCTGTGGAATGCTACCATACTTGATTCCACAAGATTCTAACATCGTGTCTCAGATTTGGCAATATGTTCAATTAACCTCTTTTTATCTATTTTTTTTTTAATCTACTTTTATCTACTTTTAAGCTACTATGTTTTGTTAACACAATCAGTGTCTTCCTCCATTCTCCAATTCTTGAAATAATATCCTTATGGATTTATAGCTATCATTCCCTATGTATGTTCCCATTTACATATTTGTACCTACTATGCAATATTCATTCTCCAAAAGCCACTTGCTGCCTACAAATCCAGCACACCTTTAGAAAAACCTAGAGTACAAACCTCAAGGGAGAACTCTGTCCATTCTATCCCTACATCTACGGGGGTGAAGATGGAGGGAGAAAACAAATAAGGATTTTCCAGAAGTGGAATCAACAGCCAACATGGTGGAGGGAAGCCACAAATGAGGTCTGAAATCATGGTTCAAACTCCCAAGGGAGAAAGAAATGCATGGACCTCAAGGGGAGGTCAGTGGGTTCACGAGAGTAAACGTGATATGAGGTTGGAGATAGAGAGTATGGGCGATTGCTGCAAATGCAGACAGCAGCTGAGCCGAGGAAAGAGGGTGGGATGAAGGGAAGATGGTATTTTTGATACATTTGGGCACAATTCTAGATAAGTAATTACCTGTGGGAAAGGCAGAAGTTATAAGAACGTAGGAAAGAGGGGAGGAGGAGGGGGAGTGGAGGTGAGTGGAAGGGTCAGGAAGGGGAGGGAGAATACTGGACAGAGAAAGATGTCAAGAGGGAAGGGATTATTTCTCCAATGTCACCTTTAATTTGACCTGAACTGCCATCTCCACTTTCTCCCAAAAAGATTCTTGCAGGATAATGCTTTATAAGATTCATTTTGGAACAGTGATTCTCAACCTTCCTAATGCCGCAATGTATTTTCATTGTTAAAGAGGGGTCACGACCCACAGGTTGAGAACCGCTGGTTTAGGAGAAGGAAAATCATCTCTCCCACCCCTCCTCACATCTCTAATTCAGCTCTTTGGGGCAGCAAGTTTGTCTCACTCCTTCATCCCTACTGGGACCTGTTCCAGAGGCATAAGAGTTCCACTATCTGAGGGAGGTTTCTCTTCCAACTGTCATCCACTAACAGGTGCCATTTTTCACTAGTGAGTGGGGTACCTTTGCCTAAAAGCAGGAAATAATTGACAGTTTCCTGTTTTGCCTGCCGGGTGGAAGCAAGAAAAGAGATCTCTTCCTACTTCTTGAGGCCCAGTTTCCCTGCAGGAAGTGCTCTAGGGCAGGCCTGGGGGTGCAGATCAGCCAGGCTTCTCACTCTTGCTAACTCTCTTTCTCACCAATCCATTGGTATTTGCATTATTTAGGTAAAACACAACTGAAACCTGTCCAGAAGTCTTGATCTTTTAGATTTAGAGTGAGTTTTGTTTTTTTTTTTTGCCAAAAGAAAACTCTTTTGGGAATGGCAATTCACAGTAATCAGGGAAAACATCAGAAAACCTAAAAGGACATCTAATTTTCTCTAGCCAGGTAGAAAATATACTCTGGATCAGTGAATTCAGCTTGTTGTATTCCTCTGGAACCTATGGTCGACAGTGCTTCTGTGTGAAACACGTCACCATGGGCTCCAGTTACATAAACATAAGTGCCCGCCATTTTATTTCCCCTAAAGAAAGAATGTTGATCTGAAAGCGGGGATGATATTATTATAGGAATAAGCTGGGAACTAACTTTTTTGTTTGTTTGTTTGTTTGAGACAGAGTATCTGTCACCCTGGGTAGAGTGCTGTGATGCCATCTTAACTCACAGTAACTTCATACTCTTGGGTTTAAGCCATCCTCTTGCCTCAGCCTCCAAAGTAGGTGGGGCTACCAATGCCCCCCCACACAAACACACAATGCATGACTAGTTTTTCTTTCCTTTCTTTCTTTCTTTTTTTTTTTTTTAGTAGAGACAGGGTCTCTTGCTCAGGCGAGTCTTGAACTCCTGAGCCGAAGCTATCCACCTGCTTTGGTCTCCCAGATTGCTAGGATTATAGGCATGAGCCACCATGCCTGGCCTCTAATGTAAGTTATCTTAAAGACAAAATTGTTTATATTAATAAAGACTTTCAATACCCCTCACAGCTAATTAATGTGCCCTGCAGCCCACTGGTCTAAACTACCAGTTTTCCCAAGCCACGGTAGAGGTGGTCTCTGCATCTGAGACACAATCTCTAACTTGAAAGTGTTAGAGGTACGAGTCTGTTTAGCAGGCAGTGATACCAACTTTAACAGGAATATCAACATTCCCAAGCAGAAGCATAAAACTAGAGTGTTAATTAACTTTTAAAAAACAATTCAGCAAAACAAGTTGAATTTCAAGAAATGTAAGCCTATTTTAGATATGAAGACCAAACAACAACAAAACAGGAAATAACAATAATAGTAGAGTTACAGAGTGGCCATAATGGGTCTGGAATGTGCTCTGAATCCCACGTGCATTTAAGTCACATCCACTGGTCACATGTCATAGGCTGGGCGCAGTGCTCTGTGAGTTAAAAAAACTGATATTTTGCACCCAAGTTACAAAATTTATTTTTGAAATCCCTCAGCTTCTTCTTAGAAACAGTTTATCATTTCAAGATGACATGATACCTGTGAAGTATTTTGTTTTGAGCAAATAAATTATTTCATTTTCACTCAAGTTTAGCAAGAGCCACACAATTGCAATTGGATATTTCAAGTTGTGAGCATTAACCTTTGTTTCATATCCCCTCGCTGCACTGCAATGTTAGACAGGAGTATGAGAACGCTCTCAGCTAACAACTGTCTCGTCTAAATATCAGGGGAAAGAATGAAATTTGGTAGCAAGAAGGAAATAGATGGTATTTGTAAAGATAACTGTCAGAACTATATCACAACAAATGAGTTTTCTGCTTTTATATGTACCACAAAACCACAGCTCTTTGAATAATGATTTTAGGGCAGTTTCATCTATCTAAGTGTGCCTTTTCTCCACAGAGCATTCATCCTCTTCCCTCCTTTGGGAGCCAGATAGCTAAAAACACATCTACTGAGAGGTCCATCATGGTTCCTTGGTGGAATTTAAGTGGATTTAAAACAGAGAAAAGAAATGGGAAAATGAAACTTGGAGAAGCAGTAATAAAATATTTCAGGCATTACTTCCAATTAATTGTAACTACCTTTTCAACTGATTCACGTGCCTGGAATGTTAAAGAGAAGGTGAAGTTAATCAGATACGAAAATATGTTTTACACGTGCTATTATGTGAAAACCTCAAGTGCCAAGTGAGAAATATACACTACACATTTTCTATGGCAAATGCACATTTCTTTATTTTGTCAAGAGGCCACAATGTCACTTTTACATAAACTATGACAGAAGAATAAAACCAATTCAATTTGACACGTCTAAGGCAACTATAATTCTTAAATACAATTGATTTGCTGCTTTGTCTTAATATCTTTTGGGTTTAGAATGACAAAAATAAATCTTATAGATAACTTTTTTTATCATCCCCTAAACAGATGAAAATATAAATAGATATTTGAGAAAATATTGATCGATGGTATAACATTGGGAAAGACAATCTAGTGAGCTGAGTTGGATTCCTCAGTCCTCTCTCACAAAGGTGCACCTGCATGGGGCCCTCTGTTTTGCCCTTCAACCCAAGAACACGGACATTTCCGTGGCTTTTACTTGGGTAAATGGCTCCCGAGTTGTCCATTCCAAACTCCCTTTCTATTATCTCTCATGTTTTAAATCAATATCTACTTGAAACTTCCCTAACAACAATCTGAACAGACCAAATACTTAACATGATGGTCTTCCTCCTTTCAAACTTAAACACCTCCCCAATTCTACATCATTGTCAATTAAATCTCCCCATCACCGATGTTTACAACCTTGATGCCCCTAAGACCTTTCAACTCTCTCTAATGACCCAAAGGTCACTGAGTCCTGTGGCTGTTTCCTGGGAAAACCTCTTAAAATTTCCCTTTCTTACTAATACCTACTACTTCCAAATTCATTTTCTTTCTGGAATGAACTGCTTGGTTTTTCCCAACCTTAATTTTTTCCAGCTTACAGATCCTGCAAAAGGACCTCACAATCCCTATGGTAACAAATGCACACACAGCTATCTAGTTCCCGAGTATTTTGTCCACACCTTCCTCTCATTCCCTAATCTCTTCCTCTTAATCCCTAACACTTCCCAAGTTAGGTAAATCTACTTCACATTTCTACAACAATATTTTGTCACTTTAATCTCCTTTCTTTCTCTTTTTTTTTGAGCAGAGTCTATGCCGCCCTTGGTAGAGTGCTGTGGTGTCACAGCTCACAGCAACCTCAAATTCTTGGGCTTAAGCGATTTTCTTTCCTCAGCCTTCCAAGTAGCTGGGACTACAGGTGCCCACCACAACACCCAGCTATTTCTGTTGTTGTTGTTGTTATTGCAGGTGTCACTGTTGTTTAGCAGGCCAGGGTCAGGTTTGAACCCGCCAGTCCCGGTGTATGTGGCTGGCACCCTAACCACTGAGCTACAGGCACCGAGCCACTTTAATCTCCCTTCTATATCCCATTTTTCTTAGTTCAAATTATCTGCCTCCTTCTCTCTCTTCTTTAACATTTTACCCCTTTCAAAAAACTCTAACGTACAAACTCCAGGAAGACTTCCAGGCTAAGTACTCTCATTAATCCTTCACCAGCCTCTTCTAAAAACACAGGTCCTTATATGGGCATGATTTTATTTAATAGCAACAGTCCCACTACTGGAAAAAAGTTCAAGAAATGTCTACTTTGGAAACAGGACATGAAGTGGTAGTATGTTCCAAGTCCTGGGAAGCCCTGATGATTATGAGATCTTTACATTACATAGTGATCAGGGGTAATCAATGAGCAAATACTCACAGGACATCTGCCATGTGCCTTGCCAAACGCTATGATCACAAACTGAAAGCAAATCAGTATGCTCATCAATAATAGTAGCAATAATAATAACTTACATTCATTAAGCACTTCATGACATGCTAAGGACTCTTTTAAGCTCTTTATATATGCATTTGATCCTCACAACAACTCCATGTGGTAGCAGGGTAAATAGCAACCACTTTTATTTCCTTGAAGTTGCTTAAATTCATGTTTAATTAAAAATTAATTAGCTTCAAATACAGGTAAAAACAAGATGGAAGAAAAAGTATCCAATGTACTCAGCCCTACTACGAAACTAATTTATGGCTTTCATATGAAAGCTGAAACCTAATTATAACCTAAGAATATGGGGAAAGGGGAGAGGGAGGGGAGGGAGGAGGGAGGTGGGCAGAGGGAAGGTGATTGGTGGGATTACACCTGCGGTGCATCTTACAAGGGTACATGTGAAACTCAGTAAATGTAGAAAATAAATGTCTTAACACAATAACTAAGAAAATGCCAGGAAGGCTATGTTAATCAGTGTGATGAAAATGTCTCAAACTGTTTATAAAACCAGTGTATGGTGTCCCATGATCACGCTGATGTACACAGTTATGATTTAATATTAATAAAATTTTAAAAAAAGACTTCGAACTTAGAATTTATAATGTAATAAAGACTAATTTTCCCCTAAAATGTTAAATCTATTTATTTTGTAGAATAGAATTCTAGTCTATTATACTTTTAATATGTATGTATACTGTCATATAATTTGGTGTTCTCCAGGGTTGCATTTAATTTTAATTTTATTATTATGTATAACTGATATTTACCTTTCTCTTCACTATTACTTCCAGAGGTTCAGCTAGTCCTGGAACTTATTCTGCATACATTTCTTATATAGAGATGTTTTCAAACTCTAAGACTAAAATTTGTCATCGCTCTTTCAAAGCCACTAACTTCTTCAACATAATTCATGCTTCTACAGTAGGTAAACCTAAAGTTGCAGAGAATTCACTAGATTGAGAAAATAAATAATTTTATTACTAAAGATTTCTGACTATTGAAATACTCTTTCATAAGTATGTACTGAAATCTGCCTCTCTGTAACTTGCACACATCAATTCTATAATTCTTCCCTTGAAAAGTTGTATAAAATAAGTTTGCTGCCTTTATAAAAAGATCATCTCTGTATATATTTGAATTTAGTGGTTGGGGACCCTTTATCCTATTTTCACTTCTCTTTTTCACCAGTATTACCAAGTAATTTTCACTCACCACGTGTTCCACTAACCTAACAACTCTAGGAGAATTCCTTTTGGTTAGTATCTTTCTCTTAAAAGTTGACTCCTGTTGTGCGATATTTTCACTCCAGGTCCTCAAGAAGGAATGCAAGTTTTATAACTCTGACTAACAGCCAGATCACATAATAAGGTCCATGGCGAGTACTGAAATTCAGGTGAAATTATCTATGATTGGCATCCACGCTTGTCACACATTACAATCATCTAAAGAGGTTTCTAGAGTAAAGATTTCCTTGGGTCCCAGAACAGATCAACAGAGCTTGGGTTTGAGCTCTGAAATTTTTATATTTTTTGTTCTCCTGGACAATTCTAATGTGTTTAGATGGGTGTTGATGAAGAATGAGCATTCACATCACTTCACTAGCTATGAATCCTTTCTTAGAGGAAGCTAAACCACAAGAAATCTCCATAACGTGGACGACATTATCATACTCCCTCATAAAATACTTTCCCTGAACTGCATTTTAATGTCATGCCCTCAGCTTTTATGACAGGTCGATACAAGAAAAAGCTGTTTGAAATTGGCTTCTGCCTTTACTGTAAAATAATGGCGATGTCACTATTACATCAGCTTGCTTCCTTTCTATAAAATTCTACAGCAACTTTTTTTTTTTTTTTTCAAAATTTAGTACCAAAAAATGTTGTTATTCCTCTTCTAGTACAAATATTTATCATGATTTGCTTTGGCCAGGGATCCAAGGAAGCTCAGAGCAAAACTTAAAGTTTATTACAACAACTCTGTTGACACAGTATGCATGTTCATAATCTCAATTTTTTTCTTGGCCATAAATTTCAATTTCTTATTATACTAACGTTTTATGTGAAATCTTCTCAAGAGAAGCAAAATGAAATCATAGAAAGAAAAGGTTTGAAACCTAAAAATACAAGATTAAAGGTTTTTATATTTTACAGGAAAAAATTAAACACTCCTTTTTCTTTAAGTTTGGGAAATCTAATCTGCCTTATATAACACACTCGATCCCTAGTAGATAAATTAGTAAATGATAATTATTATGGAGATGATATCTTGCTAAAGTAGAAATATTACACAAAATCAGCATTTCTGAAAAGATATTATGGAAACATACCAAAGGAATTAAGTGTTATCGCACAGAAATGAAATGGTTTTGTGATCAAATCCTCTAAAACAAGTATAATACTTAGCATTTTCTGAGCAATAGTGTTCATTCTGGGAAACAGTGACGTGACACTAAGTAATTGCAATGTATGAGAACTATGCGTTCTCCAGAGTATATAATCAATGTTTGGTAAGTTATCCCAAAAGATAATATAAAAGTAGGGAATATTTTCAACTGACCACCATCTTGTTCTTCAAGCTTTACCATGTTTAAGTAAACATATCCAACTGCCTCACATCTTGGTCCACTGAAGGTGCTATCAAATCCCAGAACGTTTTCCTCCCAAAGAACTGTATGTTTATGGGCCTTGACCAACCTTTCTTCATTCCCCCTCACCTCACTTTTCCTAGCTTCTGGTAACCACCATTCTACTCTATGCCTCCACTAGATTACCACGTGATAGTAAACAATGTACTTGCATAAACTATTAGAAATATAACTGAAGAGGCATAGCAAATCCTAATGTACTTTCCTGCAACTCTTAAACTAGATACATGAGAAAAAAATGCAGTCACTGCAGTTAGTAGACATCTGTCCCACTAATAGTTGAGTAGAAATGTCACAATCTCAACATTTCTACTGTTCATACATATATTTTATATATATGATTTTCAGGCAAACAACTGTATATCTTATTTTGCCTATAGAGAAGTTGCGTTGAAATATTGCCTCAAAAAGTGCATAATTACCTGTTGAACAACTTCTTTCTCTTATATGAAATTAAGCAGTAAATCAACCAAAACTATAGAACATTGGCAAGAAAAGATCAATGGGACACTGGTTTCATTTATTCATATCACTCATAATTTTACTGCTGTATAACTCAAAATGACCCCCTTTCCTATTACTTATTTTAATTTCAACAGTAAGTCAAAAATTACTGATCCCTCACTAACAATAAAAACTCCATCAATTTTTTAAAATTTCCCCCAAAGACATTACTAAAATTATAAATATGCAATCACAGACTGAGGAAGTATATTCATTACACATTTTACATGTACATTACATATGTAGATAGGTACATGTGCACATATACATAAATATTACATATAGGGACATAGGTAAGACTTGTATCCAGAATGTATAAAGAATTCTGATAAATCAAGAATAAAAGGAAACCTATCCTGGGTGGCACCATGGCTCAAAGGAGTAGGGCGCCGGCTCCATATGCTGGAGGTGGTGGGTTCAAACCCAGCCCCTGCCAAAAACTTAGGAAAAAAAAAAAAAAAGAAAAAAGAAACCTATCCCATGACTCAGAAATTCATTCCTACGCATTTACCTATAACAAATGAAAACATTGGTCTACAAAATAATTTGTTCAAGAATATTCATAGTTTTATTCATAATAGCTAAAAAAAAAAAAAAAACCTGATAAAAGCACAAATGTTTATCCGTAGAACTAATTGTAAAGAATCCATCACCATATATTCATACAATGACATGTATTCCTGCTATATGCAATGAATGACTTGGATACATTTCAAATATATTTGGAGCAAAGAACAAGAGTTCTTACTGCATAATTCAGTTTTTATAAACCCCAAGAAGAGGCAAAAAGTAACCAATGATGTCAAGAATCAGAAAGTAACTCCTTCTGGGTGGAAGGTGTGGAATGTTTTATATCTTGTTTTGAGTTGTGGTAATACATGTATATGTAATTGTTAACACTGATCGGACTAAGCAGCTCAGATTAGTACATTTTATTGCATGTGAATTATTATCTCAATACAGAAGTAAAAAGTAAAAGAACAAAAATTACTGATAGCTCAAAGGAAGCAATCAAAATCCTCACAATTTAAGGGTGCATCATCTTTCATACAAGTAGGGTATTTTTTAATGTGCTTTGGAAAGCAGTCATTCCAACAAACTGTTCAAGCCAAACAATTAATACACTTTTTCAAAACAAACACATCACTCCTTTATGTTATAATCAGAAGGATAACTATAAGTATAGTTAAAGCTAAGAAATTTGTTTTATGTAGAAAGATTTTTCCTCAAAATGTATTATTACATATGCATGAAAATCTTACAGGAGCTTTTAAAGTAGAGTTCAGGAAAAGGACAGACCATGGCATAATGCTAAAAAGCATTACCTGTTATGAAATCTATGTTGATTATTTTATAGGTAAATTTGCACCCAGTATTCCCAGAAAATATTACTTAAAAATTGTACAAGCATTTATTGTTGGGGGAGGAGGAGGAATCCTAAAACTGATGTTTTGAAGGACTCACTCTATATTATAGATAGAACATAAAATATATATATATGTGAACATATATGTGTCTTATATGACAAATGGCATTTCATTTCTAAGACATCCTGAGTGTCTATTGCAGTTTCTAAGAGGAACATCTCATAGCAAAAGTTTTTAAAAAATAATTTGATGAGAGAGTGGCGCCTGTGGCTCAAAGGAGTAGGGTGCTGGCCCCACATGCCGGAGGTGGCGGGTTCAAACCCAGCCTTGGCCAAAAACTGCAAAAATAATAAAAATAATTATTTTGATAAGAAACATACCAAAATATACAAGAATCATGAAAGTTATATCTCATCCTATTACTTAAAATATTATATAAATAAGTGGAAGCTGCCCACCACTGTATCCTAAACCTTGTTGGTCCACCGCTTCTCCAGTACAGTTTAAGACTCTAAAGGCAATATTGTAAAAAACACCACCACGGTAAGTTCAGGCTGTTCAGCTGGGAGAAGCTGCAGCTAGCCCCCGGGCTGGGATGCTGGGTCCTTGTGAGACTGCCGCAGTTGTGCAATAGTACAGCAGGTGCATTTGCTTTGGTTTTCACCCTCATTGAAAACTCGGCCCTCATCGGCTTGAGAATCCTGGAGAGTCAGCTGGAAGTCACTAAATTAAGCAATTTCAATGCACCTTTATTCTAAGAAGTAAGTAGGTTTTTATATTTAAGAAAGAAACCAATTCTGAAAGGAAAAAGTACAGTAGTAACAAGAGGGTATGAAATAATGGAAAAAATAATGAGAAGTCAGTGGGAATGTTAACACGCTTTCACAGGCAATTTACATCAGTCCATCTATGTCTCCGCCCTCGGTGTTGCTTTCTGCTCCGTGGTTGATTAAATTATTGTTCAAAAACATTCATTCTTTTTCACCCCCGCCTTGCTGTCCCACTTCTGCCATTTGCTTTAGCCTCATGGGGGCCTACGTTTATTTACTTCCTGCCCTGTGATTTGGGGTTTGCCCTTGACACCTGCCTTGGACAATGAGGTGCTAGCAATGGTGACACGAGCAGAGGCCTGAAATGTGCTCCTGCACTAAAGTTCTCCCTCTTGAACTGCTGTTAGCATGAGACAAACCTGAGACACAGTTGCAAATCTGCACCCATCCTGCAGCTTGAAGTCAAAGGCTTGCCAAGCCTAATGTGGGTCACCTCCACCGGGCCAACCTGCAGAAGCGTCAGTAAGCTCCACTGAGACCAGGAGGGATGTCCATCCATCCCACAGACACTTGAGAAATAAACAGTGTGCCCTGAGATTTATAAGGCTGATGTATCCCTTCTCCAGAATCACTGCCTAGCATTGTGGGGGCAATTTCAAAATATATCTTTCCTCCCACTGTAGCAGGTCCACACTGCCTAGCATGTTTTCCTGACATCCAGGTTCCAGTTGCTCAAGTTTTTTCGAGTAGGCACCAACCCTCGGCAGCCTATTCACTGAGGAGAGGACACCACCTCCTCCCATCAACTACATGCCTCACTCAACATGGATTCTCAATGTCCCCCAAAGTTTTCTAGTATTAGTAGAAGTGAATTCATAATAATATCAATGAGAATGATCAAAATCTCTGTGAAGGCTAGCACTTTGTTTTATTTATTGCTGTACCTCTAGATCCTAGAAAACTGTCTGGCATATAATAGGTACCTAATATGTATTTGCTGGACAAATGAAGAAATGTATTGGAACTTTTCTTCAACATGGATAATGACTATATTTAATACGTTCATACAAAGAACAGAGTTATAGAGACTTCTGGCATGGGGTAGAGGGATGAGGGGGTAATGGTGGAAAACACAGATTAGCAAAGATTTCTCAGTCATTCCCTGTAGGATTCCCACCAGCTCCACGTAATAGTATGTAACACTGGACAGCACACATCCCAAGTCAGGGTCAGACAAGCCCAGGAAGGAGCTGTAATGTGGCCTCCAATCTGGTTCCTGAACACTTCATCTGATCTCATCCCACAAGACCTGGGTGGAGAAGGCAGGACAACCACACACCCAAAACCTACTGCTCAATTCTCATGTATCAGGGAGCAAGAATATCATCTTACAAGGGCAGTGTGGTAGTAAGTAGGTCAAGGAGTTAGAAGACTTGAGTTTGAGGCTTGGTTTAGCACCTGAGCAGAAAATTTTAGGTAAGCAACTTTCTGTACCTCATAAATTGTCAAATGCAGTGGACATGACAATGTACTTCTAGAATATACCTGGGGCAGGTTCTCAGTAACAAGTGAACCACTGTGCATAAAATGTATGGCGGATGCTCAAGCATTAGGACACTGTACAATACTGCTTTCTAAAAATAGTCTTTTACCCCACTTGCAATATTACATTGGGAATACAGGCACTCCAAAATTGCTTCTTGACTGTAAGAATGTAGTCGCTACGTCATCATCATTATTAATACATGGACGTGATGTTTTCCCTACTGGGTGGTTCTGAAAGCAAGAGAAACAAAACAAAACAAAACAAAACTTCCCTCAATAAAGAGCCAACCAAGCTGAAACCAATGTAGGACTTGGGTAGATTAAAAAAAAAATTAAGGAAAAAGGTCTTCATTTACCATGTTACCAATCCACCCAAGGAAACACAAACGATCCGTCACAGATGAGGAGAAGGAAGAAGCACAAATACAGCCTCTTAACCTTCATGTCTGCTTACTTTCATTTCTCATGTCCTCCAATCTTACTATAGTCCACTAGCCAATACTGTATTTGAGTTTTGCATACCTATTTTAAGAAAGAATTGATAAATGCCAAGTTTTACAGCTACTTACAGAACGATTCCTTGTTCTAAATGTTATCTTATCCCTTAGAAAGCTGGCTTTATTGTAAAGGCAGCCCAATAAAACGCATAATCATGAAAAACAAGCATGTGCAAAAAGTACAATTCAGGCATTCTTCTTTTTCTTTTTTGAGTTTTCTATTTTTTAAGAGGAAGTCATATTATTTCATCACTTTGAATAAAAATGCATCAGAATATAGTACTTAAAAACAAGCTGTAAAAGTAGAAGCTGTTTAGTAGGAAAATATATTTCTGGAAGGAAGCTTAGATAGCAAGTTATTTTTAAAATAGATCTTGAAGTGTTTGGACAATTCTACATTCTCAAACACACATACAAAAATTGTGGCAGGGACTTCCAAAATTATTCTAGTGAACTTGCAACTCCAGGTTTTCTAAAAAGTTGTTGTTTTTTTAACTCACATTTTGAGTTAGTTCACTATCCTAAGGATATCCTCCAAGTATGAGTGTCTCCTGTTAGGGAGGCTAAACAGTCAATGTTCAAGTTCTTGGTTTCTTCTTTCTAGAATTATTTTCTGGATTGCAATTCTTCACTAGTATCTGATGTTCTTACTACTGAGAGCAGCGGTTCTCAACCTTCCTAATGCCGTGGCCCTGTAATACAGTGGTTGCAATCCACAGGCAGAGAACCGCTGACTTGGAGGTTCCTATCATAACTGCTTCCTTAGCTCATTTTTAAAAAAATCGTAGTGTAATCTACATACAACAAAATTCACCCATTGAGTAGTGTACAGTTAGATGTGCTTTGATACAGGCACGCACACACAGTCCTGCAACCAGGTGTACAGTCAAAATTTCTATCACCCAAAAATGTTTTCTTGCCTCTCCATGTGGTCATCCCCCTCCCCCCTTCCTTACTGATCTTTGACAATCACCGATGTCTTTATCTCCATAATGTTGCCCTTTCTAGAACATTAAATAAATGGAACTATCACAGGCGTCGTTCTTTCTGTGCCTGGCTTTTTCAGTTAGTCCAACTGTTTGAGAGTCACATGTGTTGATATCCGCAGCAGTTTCTTTTACTGCTGAGTAGACTCCATGTGAAGTATACATCATGACGTGTTTATTCATTTGCCAGATAATGGCTATTTTATTGTGTCAAGTCTGACCTAATATGAATAAAATTGTTATGCATGCTGAGGATAGGTCTTTGTAAAGGTATATATTTTCATTGCTCTAGGGTAAATACCTAGGCATGGAAATGTTTCAACATATACTAAGTGTATTTTTTTTTTTTTTTTAAGATAGAGTCTCACTATGTCACCCTCGGTAGAGTGCTGTGGTGTCACAGCTCACAGCAACCTCAAATTCTTGGGCTTAATCGATTCTCTTGCCTCAGCCTCCCAAGTACCTGGGACTACAGGCGCCCACCACAACGCCCAGGTATTTTTTTGTTGTTTAGCAGGCCTGGGCCAGGTTCAAACCCATCTGCCTCATGTCTGTGGCCAGCACCCTAACCACTGAGCCACGGGCGTAAGTGTAGGTTAATTTCATAAGAGATGGTCCAACTGTTCTCCAGAGTGGGTATACCTTCCGGACAGCAGTGTAGATTTCCAGTTACTCTGTCCTTAACTGTTAAATGGAAACCATATAATTAATCATAGTACGTGATACCACATGATTACCTGAAAACTCACAGCCATTTGAGTTAAGGAAGTTCAACATTTATGGAGATTATGAGTTTGCCTAGTTCATTTCATTCTTCTTGTATTTCTGTGATGAAGGTATATTTATTATCGTCACTTTCAGATAAAAATAACTGAAGCTTACAGAAACTAATTTGTCCATAAAATAAGTGACCAATTTGAAACTTTATCTGCAGCTGTCTGATTCCAAAGCCCAATGCAATGTGCAGGAAACAGTGGTCATTGCCTACAAAAATGTATTTGATGATAGCTAGAAAACAGAGCATATGGTTGTTCTCTCTCATTCTTTTATCTCCTGATTTTTGGAAAAAGAAGAGGAAAAGATAATTATATGACTTCAAAGGCCTTTCCTGTTAATTAACTACACCCATCCCCAGGGATCTGGGAGATGACGTTCCCAAATAAATGTATATCCCTATTATAGGTCCCAAGATCAAAGTTGCAAGTCATATGCATACTTCATTCCTATTCCATATATACCCTGAATGCATTAAGATATTGCATTAAAAGGCATAAAATACACCCATAAGCACTTAGATGGACAAGTTCTCATACTATAAAAATGTATTCAGCAAAGTTTGAAAAGCACTTGACTAATCAGCAGGGACAAGGCAGTCTTTACATATGATGGTGTACTTGGAGCCCTAATTGTCCCTTGTTCTGCTTTGCAGGCCAGAGTTAGCTTATGTCGTCACTCTATTTATAGGTTTGATGAGTAAACTTAGATTCTCCTTAATGCATAAAAGCTAAAAACATAAGGGGATATGATTTGGCAAGGTCAGTATTTGAGAATCCTTACACATCCCCAGAGCAACCCCATCCTGACAGCCCAAAGGAGTTCCCAGGTCACTTCAGCCTGTACAGTTCTTCCCTGTAGACTGCTCTAGGTTAGCTCTGCCCACACCTGCAGGTGAGAAACCTGTTCTCACCTCCATCAATTAAATTATTATGGCCTATATAATATTACTAGTAATAATGACAACCCATATTTTGCACACTAGTGTCAAGCACTTTAAGAACATTAAAAATATGTCATTTATCTTAGGCATAAACACCTTCCACTTTAGGAAGAGCTGTGTGCTCTCTTTGTTTCCGGAGACCCCACTTACTTATAGCCAGTGAAAATGGCTTGGAGCACAGCCTTCCAGGCATATTTGTCTTTTACACATCCTTTTCCCAGCAGACCTCCATAGGCTTCAAGATCAGAAAAACACATTTAATTCAGGATGGACAAGGGATCAGGGGAGAGAGGTGTTGTAAGCTCTCACCTATCAGGTACAATGTAGGGGTATAAGGCACACCTACTGGGTGAAGGGCTCAAGTGCAACTTGCACTTTACCTTACAAATGCAAACAACGTAACCTAATTGTATGTACCCTCATATTAATCTGAAATTTAAAAAATATATATGTCATTTAATCCCTGCAGCATCTTGATGTGGTTGGTCTCACTGTCTCTAGCACAGGATGGGGAACTGCGTGTTACGAAGCTATGCAGCTTGCCCCAGATAAGACAGCTACCGAGTCAGGGTTCAGTCCAAGCTTGTTCCAGAAGCTGTGCTAAGGAGCGCTGTATCGTATCCAGTGGCTGTTGCAGTTAGAATAAACATGTGTCCCAAAACTCAGGGCTTTTTGTCATTCTGCAAACCTGCCATGCCTCATTCTGTCCCTCCTCTTGGAATGCTAATCTAAATCTTTTCTGCCAGCATAGACTTTAAATTTTCTTCAAGGCCGAATTGTAACATTACCTCTTCTTGAATCCTTCTCTAACTCACACAGAAGCCCAAGTGCCCATCGACCCACGAATGGATTAATAAATTGTGGTATATGTACACCATGGAATATTATGCAGCCTTAAAGAAAGATGGAGACTTTACCTCTTTCATGTTTACATGGATGGAGCTGGAACATATTCTTCTTAG
>CAUYPK010041465.1:0-25502 GCA_963574355.1 Loris lydekkerianus
AACCAGAGATGTTGGCGTGGATTTGGAGAAAAGGGCACACTTCTACATTGCTGGTGGGAATGCACACTAATATGTTCTTTCTGGAACGATGTTTGGAGAATACTTAGAGACCTAAAAATAGACCTGCCATTCGATCCTATAATTCCTCTACTAGGATTATACCCAGAACACCAAAAGTCACAATATAACAAAGACATCTGTACCAGAATGTTTATTGCAGGCCAATTCATAATTGCTAAGTCATGGAAGAAGCCCAAGTGCCCATCGACCCATGAATGGAGTAGCAAATTATGGTATATGTATACCATGGAATACTATGCAGCCTTGAAGAAAGATGGAGACTTTACTTCTTTCATGTTTACATGGATGGAGCTGGAACATATTCTCCTTAGCAAAGTATCCCAGGAATGGAAGAAAAAATATCCAATGTACTCAGCCCTACTATTAAGCTAAACTATAGCTTTCATATGAAGGCTATAACCCAACTATACCACAAGACTATGGGAGAATGTTTTTATCTATTTTATTGACATTTTCAAAAAACCAACTTTTCGATTTATTGATCTGTTATATAATTCTTTTGTTTTTAATTTCATTTAATTGTGGTCTAATTTGGGTTATTTATGTTCTACTGGGTTTGGAGTTGGAATGGTTTTCCTTTTCTATTTGCTTGAGATGTCCCATTAAGTTGTTAACTTCCTCTCTTTCTTTTCTCTTGAGAAAGGCTTGCAGTGCTATAATTTTCCCTCTTTGGACTGCCTTTGTGGTATCCCAGAGGTTCTGATAATTCGTGTCTTCATAGTCATTTTATTCCAAAAATTTGGCAATTTCCTTCTTAATCTCATCTCTTACCCAGCTATCTGTAAGCATAAGGTTATTTAACTTTCATGTTTTTGTATGAGTACCCAGATTCCTGTTGTTACTGAGTTCAACTTATATTCCCTGGTCATATGAGAAGATGCAAGGAATAATTTCTATCCCTTTAAATTTACTGAGTTTAGACTTGTGACCTCAGATGTGATTTGGGGGTATGTTCTGTGGGCTGATGAGAAGAATGTGTATTCAGTTTTGTTGGGATGAAATGTTCTGCAGATGTCTGTTAAATCCAAGTGTTGCATGGTTACGTTTAAATCTACAATTTCTTAGCTTGCTTCTTCTTGGAGGATCTATCCAACACTGCCAAAGGAGTGTTAAAATCTCTGACTACTATGGAGGTGGAGGAAATCAGGTTGCTTATGTCTGCTAGAGTATCTCTTATAAATTGAGGTGCATTCTGGTTGGGTGCATAAATATTAATAATTGAAATCTCATTATATTGAGTATTACCCTTAACAAATATGAAGTGTCCACTCTTATTCTTCCTTACTTTCATTGGTTTAAAGCCTATTGTATCTGTAAATAGAATCACAACACCTGCTTTTTTCTGATTTCCATTTGCCTGAAATATAGATGACCATCTCTTCACCCTGAGTGTATATTTATCTTTTATGGTAAGATGAGATTCCTGTATGCAGGAGATATCTGGCCTGAGTTTTTGTATACAGTCAACCAGTAAAGATACTGGTGCATCTTTAGAGGACAATTTAAGCCATTCACATTAATGGGGCATATTGATAAGCCTGGAAGAATTTTGGGTATCAAGTTTTTCGAAAGTTCAGAGGACATTTTTAATCCTTTTGCCACTGTGGAATTTGGAGTTTGATGAAAAGTTTCTGAGTGAGTTTACTTTTGTGTTAGAGGATTGCACTGGTCATTATGGAGGATAGGTCTGAGAATATCCTGGAGAGCTGGTTTCGTTATTGCAAATTTCTTCAACATGTGAGGGTATTTAGGGTATTTAATTTCTCCATCATAAATGAAACTTAGTTTAGCTGGATAGAGGATCCTAGGTTGAACGTTTTAGGATATTAAAAGTCGATGACCACCCTCTTCTAGCTTGAAAGGTTTCAGGAGAAAGATCTGCAGTCATTCTAATATTCTTCCCTTTGTAGGTTATGGTTTTCTTACATCTGGTTGCTTTCAGTGTTTTCTCCTTCATGTTAACTTTAGTGAAGTTAATTATGATGAGCCTGGGGGATGTCTTATTTGGTTTAAGTTGTGTTGGGGTTCTGAAACTGTCTGTTATCTGAATTTCAGAATCTCTTGGCATGTCTGGAAAATTCTCTTTCATAATTTCATGGAGAAGAGCCTCTGTGCCTTGTGAAGCCACTTTGTCACCTTTAGGGATTCCTATGAGGTAAATATTAGTTTTCTTTCAATTATTCCAGAACTTTCTGAGAGAATGAACCATTTTTGTTTCCATTTCTCTTCCTCTATGAGAGTTTGGGAGCATTCAAAAGCTTTGTCTTCAATGTCAGAAGTCCTTTCTTCTGCTTGTTTCTCTCTGTTACTGAGGGATTCTACTGTATTTCTTAGATATTTGAGGATGCAAATTCTTGTCTCAATGTGTCAAAATCTTTGATGATTTTTTCTTTAAATTCATTGAATTTTTGAGACAACTTTTGAAATGCTTTTAGAATTTCTAATTCCAACTTTTCCTTTATTCTATTAATCTTATTTGCAATCCAAATTCTGAATTCAGTTTCTGACATCCCGGCCATCTGTTTATGAATGGGATCTTCAGTTGTGTCTGTCATATCTTTCCTTGGGGGTGTTGATCTACTCTGGTTATTCATGTTACTGGAGTTTTCCCACTGATTTTGCCCCATGATTTACACCATTTGACTAGATGAGCAGATAAAGAGTTCAGATGGGGGCTCCAGGAATAGTGATTAACCAGCCCTTTTCCCAAAATCTGGGACTGGTGTCTGCACCTTTCCCCTGGAGCTTTGCCAAGGACCCATACAGTGCTACAGGCTGAGAAACTGGGGCCCTGCTTAGTGTGGTGGGGCTCTGTCTTGTTTTCATCTGGTCTCTGTCTGACCCTAGTGAAATAGTTACTCTGGGTTACTCTGCGTTGAAGTCTCAGCTGTGGAGAAATACCAGCATTTAAGCCACCCTTCTCCCCACAGGCAACAATTGGAAAAGGAAAATCAAAACTTCCCACAACCACACACCCAGGGTACCTCTTGGATAGTCTTCAGGTCCAGTTCAGGAGGTACAAATTAATTGTCTCAGTCAGCACCTGTCTCAAGTGGGAGAGTTCAATGGGTCTCTGGTATCTAGATTGCAGGGGTTTGCTGGCAACTCAACTATAACTCGCTCTGGTGCTCTGTGAGGTCAGGAGGACCCACCCAGCAAATAGATTAGTCTTGGAAGTTTTATGCCTCCTTCCCCACCTTGCGCCTCTGTCATACCCAGTCACTGATAACCCCACAGGGCTGTGACCCAGTTGCCTCTAATGAACTCCAGGGGTTTGCACCAGCCTGATTGACAGGGAGATCTATGTCTCCTCAGCCAGGCTACCGCTCTCTGCCACTATCTGGCAGAGGGAGGTAAGGTCTGACAACCTCAGGTGCTTAATGGAGGCTGGGGCAGTTCACTCAGTTCTAGCCCCACCCCTGATTGATGTTGCTGACAGAACAGAACAACTTTGCAGAATTTGTTTCTGTCCCAGCTATATTTCCCTGCAGAATAGACACTGAGTTCACAGAACCTGCAATTCAGGCCCTGTATGTGCCACTGCCTGGTCTTGGCTGCAGTTTGTATTGGGGCTGCACCATTACCTGTCAGTTCCAGCCTGCCCTCCTTTGTCTCAGCTAATTATCCCCTTAGGGCTGGGTGCATCTTAGGCTCAGCAAAGCAGTCCTATGGGTCAGCCTGCCCTGGGGATTGCTGGCTCTGTGTATTCTAGTCCCTGTGCTCCACCCAGGCTGGTACCACCTCAGGCAAACCCTTTACTCACGGGGCCTGCATTTCTGTTCCAGATCTGTTCTGCTAGTGGCTGCCACCAGAGAAGATGCCTAGACTCCTCTGGTTGCCTAGAGAGACAGGGAGTGTGACTCCAGAATACCCAGGAGTGAGCCCTATTGTTGCTAAAATGGCTGCTGCTCCATGCCTCAGGGCACCGCAATGCCTGTATGGTTTCTTCTCAGCTGACCATCCTCTCCTTACTCTCATGCCACATTATCAGCACTGACCAGCAGCAGTCCATGCCCTGTCCACACCTCTCGAGAAAATATCCAAGAATCTGGACTCCTGGGGGACAGGCCTCCAGACCTTGGAGTGAGAGTGAAGGGGAGTGCTGGGAGTTCAGAATTGCAAGTAGAGAATATGTATAGTTTTATACAGTTTTATGCCTGGCAGGAGAGAGCCATGGCACCCTAGTAGGGGAAGTAGGTTCAGTTTTTAGAGGGTTTCTCCCATGGGATAAAATTGGAGGACTTTTGAATTCTGCTCGCTTATTTGTATGGAGTATTGCGAGCCATTCTCATGGGGGAGGGGACTCCTGTCTGCTTGGCGATGGATTTTATACATTTTGTTTGTATCCTGGGGGTTGCAGCTCACCTCAGCAGGGTTTATGTGTGTTCTTCAACCTTCTCTCTTGGCTCAGCTCTAATCCACCAGGTTACTTGCTAAACTTCTGTCCTTTAACTCTCCTGGACCGGAGCCTCTGTGGAAACCTGGCTTCAGTGAGCCATCTTATCTTTGCCTCCTATATTGTATTTTTAAAAAGTGGATGTTAAGTGTTCTTACCACAAAAATAACTATATGAAGTTATGCGTTTGTTAATTGGCTAGTTTAGTCATTCTACCATGTATATAAACTTTAATAGAGCACACATACTGTACTTAATAAATATATATAATTTTATGTCAATAAAAAATATGAAAAATGTGAAGTTCACATTTTACCATTTTAGGTTAGAGTTATTATCACGTGGGTTTTTCTTTGGCTTTAATTGAAGCTGTCACATTTAACTGCCATTTACAATAAATGCTGAAACACAGCAGTCACTGTGAGCAAATACCCTACTATAATATGTAAACTCAATATTTTCTTATCATACTAAAAAGTGTGAACTAAATTATAATATAATGAGAAGCTAGCAGTTTGGAGTCATTCCAAATGTGGCAAATCTTCTCTAATGCATAAAATTGTTCAGTGATTGTAAAAAACATCAGTGAAGTTTGAGCCTTGAAGATTTCTCCCAATAACCAAAAAAGGACCCCAAACAAGCAAGCAGAGCTAAGCATTTCATCCTCAAAGCAGCTTATTGAATTAAGAAGACAAGTCAATTAATGTAATGCTCTGTTGCTTCAGGATAAAACATGAAAATGGAAAAATGTGGAGTTGTTTATCATATTGGGATCAAGCAACTAGGAAGACTCTGAACAAAACTTTCTCCCTTCTCTAAGTATTAAAGAAGAACTTGGTATGGTTTCTACTGTGGATTGAATTGTGTTCCCCACAAATCCATATGTTGAAACCCTAACTCCCACTGAGACTGTGCACCCTCTCTCCCTCCCCTACACCAACCTGTCTCTCTGCCACATGAGGACACAGTAAGAAGATAGCCATCTACAAGCCAGGCAGAGAGCCCTTGGAAGGAAACAAATCGGCTAGTACCTTGATCTTTGACTTCCCAGCCTCTAGAAACTGTGAAGAAATGATTTTCTGCTGTTTAAGCTACCGAGGCTCTGACTAATGCAAATTCCAGCGGCCTTCTGTGTGCACACACAATGGGTATTTAGCAAGCTGTCTCTTTTCCTTCCTGGCACACAATTGGACTCTTGCCAGACTTCTTTGTAGTTAGCTAGAGCCATATGCTAGAGTGTGCTTAATGGAACGTTGGCAGTCGTATTTTACACCACTTCCAGGCCTGTCTCTTAATACCTTGGGAATAGGCCTCTGAGCTTGTTCTCTGTTCTTAGCTTGCTGGTGGGTGGCAGAGGCTCCATAAGGTTCCATGAACTCAGACATGGCAGAGCCTCTCATGCACTTTCAGCCTAGATTCGTGAATTAGTCTATAGATAAAATTCAAGGGGTCTGTGAGCTTAGATAGAAAGACATTACCTCTGTATTTTTATGAAACTCTAATTTAAGTTTAGCATTTTCTTCCATTATCAATGTAGATAAATCACCATGATATTAGCAGTACCAGTTACTTTGTACCTAGAGAAATTATAGATATTTCATATCACATTACAGTTGTTTCAGATATTTTGAAACATTTTTACACATTAGAAGCATTTTTAAGACTGCTTAAAAATTCTGATAGTTATTAATCCTGCTGAGTTTTTAATGCTTTAATAATGAACTATGTATGCTACTATAATTCATTTTTAATAGTTTGATTACTGAATTTTAATATAATTTTCTTTAAATGCTATGTATTTTACGTAGTGTCTAA
The DNA here is from genome assembly GCA_963574355.1 of Loris lydekkerianus. Lineage (NCBI taxonomy): Eukaryota > Metazoa > Chordata > Mammalia > Primates > Lorisidae > Loris > Loris lydekkerianus. Next base: position 6,293 of record CAUYPK010041465.1, read on the forward strand.
TGCATTTTAAAACTCTCATCCTATAAAAGGGTTGACAGACTTCATCAGACTTCCCATAAGGTCCATGGCACAAAGGTTAAGAACCACCATGCCAGATCAAAGCCTTACATGGGGGAGAAACAAACATTTGTTGGGTTTGCCCCTCTGAGGGTTTGAACTTGTTTGTTATGTTTGTCGGTTTTCTCTATGAAAAGGTCTATATGCTGTAAAACATGGGTTGGCAAGCCTTTTCTGTAAAGAACCAGATAATAAATATCTGGGGCTTTGTGGGCTTCACAATCCCTGTTGGAGTTAAACAACTCTTCTGTTGTAGTATGAAAATAACCACAATTATAGATATGTAAATAAATGTGCTTGGCTGTATTTCAGTAAAATTTTATTTATAGGTACTGATATTTGAATTTTATATTTTTTTGAAATGAACTAATGGTATTCTTAAATATTTTTTCCCCAATCATTTAACAACAAAAAATCATTTTGGTTCATAGGCTGCACAAAAGCAAGCAGTAGGCTGTAATTTGCCAAATCCTTATCTAAGACATGGGCCAGGTGATACTTTGGGGAAGGATCAGGGAGCATAATTGTATTGACTGTTGAGCTTCCTAGAGGACTCAATTCAATGTTTACCTTATTGGCAATGTCACTGAATCCTTTCACACTGGGAGAGCAGGTTCTTTTCGCTTAGTTACAGTGCCGCCACTTCCAAACATCTTATACACATCTACATTTCTATGTAACTGAAAATCTGTACCCTGAAATTCTTCATTTGAGCTGCAGCTCTCTACCTGAGATACTTGTTCAGATAAATATTCTATAATCTGCACCTTTCCTCTCACACCTACGACTAAAAGCCAAATTTTCAAGTGGAAGCAAGCTATTCTGTCATTAGCCATATTAGCGGTTAATATTAGCCATAAGCTACAGCTCTCACACCAAAACTGGCCTGTTGCTTGCTTTAGTAAATAATATTGTATGCAAATATGTATGCAAATATTATATGCAAATTGGACACAGCCCTGTCCAATTTTTTATGTGTTATCTATGGCTTTTTGCACACTTAGTTGGCAGAGTTCAGCAGTTACTTGAAAAGCCTGAAATAATTACTATCTGGACCTTTACAGAAAATGTTAGCTAATCTGTGATCCAGAAGTTTGATGTAAGAAATTTATACATCTAGACATTTGTTCCTATCTGACTGACTTCATTTTTACTTTAGCAATTCTGATGTTTCACATTGTTGCACTATCCACTTACTTTCTGGTACCCTATCTTGTACCCCTCTGGTACCCACCCAGAGGTTCCAGGCTATCAAGAGAAAGCAGCTTCAATAAGAGAGACTGCAAAGGCGAAGATGTTATTGGAAGCTCTTATTCTTTTGCTGAAATATTTTTGTCTTCATGTTAATTTAACTCATAGTTACTATTTGTTTTAGTCAATTGTTTCTTTGAGGAGTCAATAAGAGCTTGGCTTTTCAGCAGATTCCCACTTGTTCCCAGCCTCACCCAACCCTACAATGGGTTCGAAATTGCAATGAAGGGAAACAGCTAACGGCTACAGAGCATTAGACCATTTTAAACATTACAATTGCAGCTAATTGACTTGAAATATCCTTAAGATATTGCTCATTTTATGTCTCCAGGCAGCAGGAAAAAGATCTGGTTTATTGGGTTAGAGCACAACATTCAACTGTGGTAAGGTGCCTATCAAAGGGCTCACTCCTCTTCCAGGAAAAGATAATCTGTCTGGAAAAAAAAATTCTAAAATTCTTCTTTGTTACTCCCACCTCTTCCTTACCTCAGTTCAACCAACTAGAGCTTGTTAAAATAAGATTTTCTTTCTATAAAGTGCTTTCTCAGGAACACTTTCTCAATCTCCTTTCATCCTGGAAAATGGACTCTCTCTCTCTCTTTTTTTTTAATTTTATGTACTGTAGTTCTCATGGAGAGAAAAGATGACATACTACCTAATTCACCATGATATCCCATGACATGAAAATGTTCTACGGAATGGGGTGTCAGTGTTCTTGGAATCCCACATTTGTTTTGTCAAATACTTAGAAAGTGCTTAAGACTGTTCTCCATAATAAGAATAATTACAAGAAAATAATATGAATGTCAAGAAGGAGGAAAATTTAGCTTTATTAAGATATAGTGTTAAGTGCCCTGAAATCAGAAAACTTGATATGTCATCAGAGCTTTATCTCAAGAAGCCCTGGTGATGCTGGCAGAGTGGCTTTATTTATTATGGGTGAGTGCTCTCTTTTGTACAATGTGGACACCACCATATATTGTCTGAGAGCTGATCTCCACTGTTGTTATTACTTGGGAGAAGACCAAGTGAGATGAGAGAGTGCTCATATTCTGTAAAGACCACCACAGAGTTTCTAATCTGCTGCTCAGAAAGCACTTGGAATTCCTACCAGAATTTTTTTGGTTTGCTTTTAAAAGTCCTTGTCAAGACCTCAGTTAGTTCCAATTGGCCAAAGATGGGACAATTTCAGCATCAGTAAGGACAATATGTGCAAAGGAGAGAAACACATCAAATTTACACCTCAGTATTTTGAAAGCTGATAAACCAAGAGAATCAAGAATTTTTCATGCCTTTTGTAAAATCTATACCCACAGATATTGACATGGGAAAATTTCTCTTTAGAGGAGTATCTAGCTAGTAAAGAAAAAATGATAGAATTTAAAGTATCACCGTTTGTAACTACTAAAATATTAATGCATATGATCAGTGAACACATCACAAGACAGACAACCAGGTCTTAGGTGCCTCTTGATGAAAGGACACATTTTTACCTATGGAGCTGTCTTGTCTAAGCAAACAAACAAAGAAAAGAAAAAATACAATGAGAATCTGATAAAGCCTTTAGATCTAACTTATAGAAAATTCAAGAGGCAGAGAAACATTTTAAATAACAACATGGAAATGTAAATGCAGACTTGGGAAAACTCCACAGAGCAGAAACAACTCACTTATAAAATAATCCTAGCACTCTAGGAGGCCAAGGTAGGTGGGTCGCTTGAGCTCAGGAGTTTGAGACTAGCCTAAACAAGAGTAAGATCCCGTCTCTAAAAATAGCCAGGTATTGTTGTGGGCACCTGTAATCCAACTACTTGGGAGGTTGAGGCAGGAGGATCACTTGAACCCTAGAGTTTGAGGTTGAGAGCTATGATGCCACGGCACTTTACCAAGGGTGACAAAGTAAGATTCTGTCTGCCAAAAAAAAAAAAAAAAAGAAAAGAAAAGAAAAAGATAAAAGACAGAAATTTATGTATAAATTTATATAGACTTAAGAGACATATTAATCAATTTATTCAACAATTTGGATTGATATGGATCTTGACTCAATAACTTACTGAAAAATCATAAGACAATTAGAACATAGGCCATATCACTGACTTGATAGCTGATGGTATTAATGACTTATATTTTTAATTATTTGTTTTGATAGTTGTACAGTGCTATGTCTATAAAAAGATGCCTTTTTTTTTTTTTTTTTTTTTTTTTTAGACAGCATCACTATGTTGCCCTCAGTAGAGTGGCATGGTGCCACAGCTCACAGCAACCTCAAACTCTTGGGTTTAAGAGATTCTCTTGTCTCAGTCTCCTAAGCAGCTGAAACTACAGGCACCCGCCACAACGCCCGGCAATTTTTTTTTGAGACAGAGTCTCAAGCTGTCGCCCTGGGTAAAAGATGCCTTATTTTTATAGATATAGTCTGACATACTCATAGATAAGATTTGCTTTAAAGTAATCTGGGTTATGGATGCAATAAAATGGACTGTGCACTAGGACTTATTGAAGCTGAGTGTCTACTTTTTCTGTCTACTTTTATGTTTCAAATTTTCCAGAATTAAATGTTTAAAATAGAAAAAGGAAGAAAAAGAGCTCTAGCATGAAATAAATAATGGACCTAGGAATCCTCATGTATGCTCAGTTCAGAGACTTTGGCTTTATAGCTGGTAGTTCTAACAGCAGACAGGGCAGAGTAAAGGCCTAAATGAGTCACTCTTTTACCAAAAGCTTAAATTAGGCTTTTTTTTAGAGAATGCTGAAATCCAAAGAACTTTAAAGTTCTCTCAGGAAGATTCATCTCTCTCTCACACACATTTCAAATGTCATTGAAATCTGTTAAAAATCTTACAAGTTATAAAAACCAACATAATGACCACTATTTTCTTGCAAATTGAAAGACTATCCCTCCAAAAGACTTTTAGCTTATCTTAAGTAGTGTGCTTGATCTGACCCAAATCTATTATTCTTTTTAGATATAATCTTAAACAAATGTGAAAAGCCAAGTGGTCTATATGAAAATTAGAATTCACTTTATTCAAAGAGATAATTAATTGTATGCTGAATATTAATATATTCAACACAGGCGTTGTTTTTGTTTCTGGTTGTAGAATTCACAGTGCTTTTGTTAGGAGGTCAGGTGAAATTAACATAAAAATACAAAAGACAGGTCTCTAAATCTACTATGCCTATGCAATTGATTTCAAAATCTTCTGTGGTCTTTAAGAAGACAATGACATTTTTGAATAAAATGTCTTCCTTTCCCCTCTCTTTAGGACTAAATGGCCAATGTTTAATTGTTTCATCAAAACCTTATCTCACAAGTGGGAATGGCTCTCAGGAGGCTGTACAATGCATTCTTCTAGTGATATCAGCTAGTGGCCAGCAGGCTGGGATATTACCTTTGTGAAAGAATGGTTTGCATTACTCCTCTGAGGTACTCTGGGGGCATATTGAAAAAGAACACTAATAAAAATGAATTATTTTGAGAATTTTAGACTCTTTTTGAAACCATAAGCGATAACCCTGTGTGCCAAAACTTGGTTTAGAAATCATTGACTTAGAACCTAGTTTTAATACTTTATAATTTAGATGGGGCCAATTAATGAAAAAAATTGAAAAGCTTTTGTTTACAGGCATTGATGACACCAGTAGCTTTTTGTGCTTCTATACCTCTGCAAACACTCAGCTATTTGGTTTTTACGTGTGAAGGCCTTCCTATGCCTTGTGGCCTTCTTAGCTGCTGCTTCAAATGAAAAAAATGAATGAATAAATAAATCTTTGAGAAACAAACAACAAAAAACATCTGGCCTTGATAACTCCTTTCTAAATAGCTTGGAAGGTTTTTGGTTTGTTTTTTTTTCTCCTCCACCTTGAAGCACCATCACTGAACTCTTCCTCATTAAGAAACACGTTGTTGAACCTTAAGGGATGCTGCAAATTCTGAGAAATACTGCACATCTCTATAATATTAGAAAAAGAATCCAAGAATCCTGAATTTTTTTCATAGATAACTGCACAAAACAAATTCTGCACTGCTGTCTTAAAAGTTGGGAGGGGCTGTAATAGGGAGGCAGGGGAAGGGAACAAATGACACAGCTAGAATAGTCCTAGAATGGTCTCTAAGTGATGGTACTAAGTGTGATGGTAAGTGGTGGCTATTTGCCAATTTGGAAGCCTAGGGAGTTGCATTGCAGTCTTTATACATTTCAATTATTTTTATATACTGTTAAACCTGCAGTTCTCAAAAGCACAATACTAAACTGTGAGAGCCATATGAAAATTTGTGCAGTCATTTCTTGGTTGTCAAGGAGGTGGTAAGGTCCTACTACTATTATCAGACTTCAAAAATAGAGACTTAGACCAATGCAACAGAACAGAGAACCCATACATAAAACCATCCACATATAGGCAACTGATCTTTGACAAAGCAGACAATAATATACACTGGAGAAAAGAATCCCTATTCTATAAATAGTGCTGGGAAAATTGAATAGCCACACATAGAAGACTGAAACAAGATCAGCCGCTCTCACCACATAGAAAAATTAATTTACACACAATGGATAATAGGCTTAAACCTATGGCATGAAAACTATAAGAATTTTAGAAGAAAATATTGGAAACACTCTTCTAACCTAGGTAAAGAATTTATGAAGACAACTCCACTGGCAATCACAGGAACAGCTTAAAGTAATTTTAGAAAATTGAGATATAATTAGCATATCATAAGATTCACTTTTAAAATGGTATACAACTCAGTGGTTTTCAGTATATTCACAAAAATGTACAACCCTTACCATTATCTAATTCTAGAACATTTTGTCTTTTTTTTCCAGAATGGACCATTTTATTTTTTATTTTAATTTTTCTTTACACATATGAGCTATATAAATGTCAATCATCTGCAAGTACGCATTTTTATAAGCAGACATAGAGGTAAATGCACACAGCAAGATCTAAAAGGATTCATAGCATGCTGATAACAGCAGTTAACCCAGGAGAGGGGAGTGAATGAAAAGTGCTTCTGATTCTATGCAGGTATATTATCCAGTTTTTTTTTTTTTTTGAAACAGAATTTAAGGGCAGTAGTCTCATAGCTCACAGCAACCTCAAACTCTTGGGCTTGAGCACTTCTCTTGCCTCAGCCTCCCAAGTAGCTGGGACAACAGGCGTCTGCTACAATACCTATTTTTTGTTTCAGTTGTCAGTTGTCATTGTTTAGCAGGCCTGGGCGTGGGGTTGAACCCGCCAGCCTTGGTGTACGTGGCTGGCGCCGTAACCACTGTGCTATGGGCGCTGAGCCTATTATCCAGTTTTTATGTGAAAATGTATACCTATTTTCTTTGTGTATTTTAGAAAACTTAATTAATATTAAGCACCTACTATGTGCTGTCATAGTGCTGGGTTCCAGAAAACAAAAGCCCAGTAGAGAGAAAATTATCTATGAATCTTTTCATGTTGCGTTAGGTGATCAGACTGTGCAAAAGTCTTGTTGCATTTCATGCACAGGTAGGGTCCCCCCGTAATTTCTCTTGTGTCTGTTGAGCTCATCTGAGTGGGGGAACCTCCAGGTGCATCTGTCACATTGCACGCGTAGGGCTTCTCCCCAGTGAGCTTTCACTCATGGATTCGGAGGTGAAAAGACTGCACAAGAGTGTGGCGCCTGTGGCTCAGTGAGTAGGGCGCTGGCCCCATGGGCTGAACTGAAGCAAAAAATAGCTGGGTGTTGTGGTGGGCGCCTATAGTCCCAGCTACTCGGGAGGCTGAGGCAAGAGAATCGCCCAATTCCAGGAGTTGGAGGTTGCTGTGAGTGTGACACCGCATCACTCTATCAAGGGCAACAAAGTGAGACTCTGTCTCTTAAAACAACAACAACAACAACTTTGCATAAGGCTTCCCAGGATCCTGGTATGTCCAGATGTAGGGCTTCTGCTTTTCTGGGAGTTGTCCTTGCATCAAATAGGAACTTGAAAAGTCCAGGAATTCCGGGTATGGCAATGATGAGGACTGACAGAATAACAAATAACTCCCATGGAGGGTCTGGTCAGCATTGAAGGTCGTCATCTGGTCACCATAGAAAATCTTAATTCCAGAACATTTTCATCTTCCCCGAACAACCAATTAGCCGTCAGTTCCCATCCTCCCTTCTTTCTAGTTTACTTTCTGTCTCAATGGATTTGCCTACTCTGGACATTTTATATAAATGGAATTGTATAATATGTGACCTTTTGTGCCTGGTTTCTAGCACTTAGTGTAAAGTTTTTACTGTTCATCTGTTGTTACATGTATCAGTAGCTCATTTCTTTCTATAATTGAATGTTCCATTGTGTGAACATGACATATTGTGTTTTATGTATTCATCAATCAGTGGACATTTGCATGGGCATTATTTTGATATATATTAAAATTACTCAGGAATGCCACTACCGTATAAATGGGAGAAAGACTGTCCAGTTTTGTTTGGAATTTTAGTAAGAATTAATCATTGTTTTAGAAAAATCACATGAATCATCAATAAACCTATTTGTTTATATTTACAATATTATTCTTGGCTTTATATAAGTATACCTACATCCATGCATACCGACATTTTTATGTACTTTGTTTTAAAATATAAAATGTAATGTGCCAACGGTATCTGGATAAATTTCATTTCTCTTAAGGAAATAGCAGAAGATGTCAACAAATGAAGAATATACGATGCTCATGGCTGGGAAGTATTAACATCTTTGAAAGATCCATACTACCCAAAGCAATTTATAGATGTAATGTAATCCCCATCAAAGCACCAGTGTCATACTTTAAATATCTTGAAAAAATAGTACTTCAATCCATATGGAACCAGAACCCCCCCCAAACCCCAAAAAGAAAATATAGTTATTAGAAATAAAAACAAATCTGGAGGCATCATGTTGCCAGACTTCAGGTTATATTATAAGGCAATAGTGATCAAAACAGCAGGGAACTGACATAAAAGTAGAGACAGAGATCTATGGAATAGGATAGAGAATCTAGAGATGAATCCAGCCACATAGCATCATTCAATCTTTGATAAGCCTTATAAAAATACGCAATGGGGAAAAAAATCCTTATTTAACAAGTGGTGCTGGGAGAACTGGTTATCCACATGTGGAAGACTGAAACTAGACATGTACCTCTCCCCATTGACAAAAATTGATTTTTGTTGGAGAAAAGATTTAAAATTAAGACACGAAACAATAAAATTCTAGAAGAGAGTGTGGGGAAAACACTTGAAGAGAGTGTGGGGAAAAATATTGGCCTGGGAAAAAAATTTATGAGGAAGACACCCCTGTAGCAATTGCAGCTATGCCAAAAATAAATAACTGGGACTTGATCAAGCTAAAAAGTTTTGCACAGCTAGGAGTACCACAAACAGAACAAACAGTCTTCAGAATGGGAGAAGATTTTTGCATGTTATGAATCTGCATAACTGGAATCTACATAGAACTCAGAATAAATGAGTTCTATGTAGATTCTATGAATCTGATAACTGGAATCTACATAGAACTCAGAATAAATAATAAAAGTGCAAACAACCCTCTCTATAAGTGGGGAAGAGATTTGAACAGAAACTTCTCTGAGGATGGCAGATGAATGGCCAACAAACACATGAAAAAATGCTCATCATCTTTAATCATCAGAGAAATGCAAATCAAAATCACTCTAAGACACCTAACGCCAGCAAGATTAGCCCACATCACAAAGTCTCCAAATACCAGATACTAGAATGGATGTGGAGAGAAGGGAATACTTTTACACTACTGGTGGGATTGTAAATTAATACAGCGTTCTTGGAGAAAAGGATGGAGAATTGTAAAAGATCTAAAAGTGACCTTCCATTTGATCCTGCAATACCATTAGTAGGTATTGATGAACCAATACCATTAGTAGGTATTGATGAACTCAGATGAACAAAAATCATTTTACCACAAAGACATTTGCACTAGAATGTTTATTGTGGCTCAGTTCATAACTGAGTCATGGAAGCAACCTAAGTGCCCATCAGCCCATGAATGGATCCACAAATTGTGGTATATGTATACCATGGAATATTATTCAGCCATTAAAAAAGATGGAAACTTTACATCGTAAATACATTCTTCTTAGTAAAGTGTTGCAAGAATGGAAAAATAAATATCCAATGTACTCTATACAAATATGAAATTATTATATAAACAATTACATGTTCCTAAGAACAATAAAACACTATTATAGTCCTGTTCAAGTGTAGAGGGAAGAGGGAGGAGGGAGAAGAGAGGATAATGGCAGAAGGAGGGAGGGCATGAGGTGGGATCTCACTTAATGTGCACATTGTGAGGGTATATAACACTGCACTGGGGAGAGGGGCTCTTCTACAAATGGAACTTTACTCTGGAAGTGAGAACAATGTAACCTAAATATTATACCCTCATATTAGTTTGAATAAAGTTAAAAAAATTTTACTTCTCTTGAATCTAAAACTTTGTATATATACAAATTCTCTTATAACTGTTTTACTATGTCTTCTGGCATTATGTGCCAGAGTATTTATGAATTACTTTTTTAAAAACAGATTTTATTTCTCCTTTATATTACATTTGTGCACTATATTGATTTTTCTGAATTACATATATTGGGATGTTATACTATCTATGGATTGTATTTCGGGAAAGTAAGGCAATGTCAGAAAATATTGTCAAAAAGGGACCATTGGATTTTGTAGTGTTGACAGTCACTGTATTAGGGCAAGTCTGTGTTGAGATTATCTTGCAGAGAGCTGTCCCTCTGCCACACATTTCTTTAGTGGCATTTGCGTGCACACAGGCACTGCTCAGCTCCTTGGGGTTTGTGGGACAAAGGATCTACATATTGCTGTTGGACTTTGGGTAAATTTGCCATAACGCCATATTAATTAACAATTAGCCATTGCATCTCCAAGCTGCTGGTGACTATTTCTATTTAATCTTTTTTCCCAAAGTAAAAAAACAAATAAACAAACAAGAAACAAACAAACAAAAACTTACAATGAGGTAAAAGAATATCTGGTAGTCTTCATTTTAGACATTCCTGAAAGCACTGTTAGGATTGTACATCGTATATTAAAGCTGGATCTCAAGCTAGAGTTGAGAGATTTTTTTGTCTAGGTGAATTTTTATTAATTGAAAACTCAGAAATTAAATATGTTGGGTTTTATTTACTTGTTTATTTATTTTTAGAGACATGGTCTCATTTTCTCTCCCAGGTTGGACTTTGGGAACAATCACTGTGGCATTGAATTCCTGGGTTCAAGTGATCCTTCCACCTCAGCCTCCCAAGAAGCTAGGACTAAAGATGTGTCCCATGGCATCTTCTAAAATTTTCTGTAGAGGCCTCTATTTTTAAAAAGCCCGTGTACAATTAGACAATGTCTATAATCTGCTAAGACATTGTCAAGATAGTGGAGACATGTGTGGCTAAAATAGTTGCTTAATTTTATATTTTGTAGTAATTTAGGCTTTCCACCATTTTATAGTTTTGACTTCTTTCTTTCTGACCTGTTTGTTTTTGGTTTCCATTATCAAACATTCATTTTGGCTGACTCATCCTTGCATTTATTTAATATTTGATTGAACACCTCTGAAGTGTTTTTGCCACTGTCCATAACAATGGGCTATTGGCTTATAAAATTCCTATGACTCCAAGTCATTGCCATCATCACCCCACTATTGATGTAATTGACATAGTAGATATAAAACTTGTTTGAGCCAGGTGTGGCCTACTCTGAAGAAAGAAATATGATTGAAATTGGTAAAGAAAAAAAAAAAAGCACCTGCTTTTGCTGGTGAGCCATGCAGTTAAGGGACATCTGGATGTCAGAACCAAGCAGCTTTAGGCAGTTTGAGCTGTTCTTAATTTAAGAACTTGTGTCATAAAACTCTGGCATTAGAGAGCATCTCTAATTTCATTTTCATTTACAAATAAAGAGAACAGGCTCAGAGAATCACAAATTCTAAAAAGGGAAAGACTGTTTAGACATGAATGCCTAGCAATTCTCCTTCTCTATGTTTGAACGCCATTAATAACAAGCTCACTATTTACTGAAGAAAGTAATAGTGGAAAGTTTGTTTTTACATTAAACTGAAATATGTTCAGCTATAAATTTCATGCACTCTCTAGAAACTAATTCCTCTTCTAAATGACAGATCTTTAAATATTTAAATGCAGCTCTCATCTGTGATCTGCTTATTTCTTTTTCCACGATTCTAAACATCATGTCCTTAACTGTTTCTGATTGTCTGGTTGTCTAATTTAACTTGAACTTGCTTCAACTATGGGAGGTAGTTAATGACCACTTTGATTGTACATCATCTGCAAAAATTGGTCTGGATCCCCAAGTGTGCCCTCTTTCACATGGCTGATAAAAAATGTTTCCACAGGACATGGTCAGGACAGAACCTAGAATTCTGCTACTAGAAATATTTCTTTAGGAAATATATATATTAGTGCACTAATTAGAAATATTTTGAGTATGCATATTTATCATGGTTTCCAATCCACACACATTTTTACTATCATCCAGCCTTCTCCATAACAGACTAGCTGTCCACAAGCTTTCTTTGCAAAGAGTCAGATGGTAAATATTTTAGGTGTTCAGAGCCTTACAGTCTCTTGCAGTCATTCAGCTGCCTTTGCAGTACAAAATCAGCTATAGCCAGTATGTAAACAAATGGCTGTATTAGGATAAAACTTTATTAAAAAAAAAAACAGGCAGTGGGTCAGTTTAGTGTAAGGGCTAGTTCACCAACTCTGGTTCTAAGACTCCAACTTAGCTAAATGTAGATGTGTTATGTCCATCATTTGTTTTTAATTCTTCAGACTAAAAATGAGGCCAATAAAAAAAGTGTTGAGTACAATTTTTTCTCAGTGACTCCAAGTTAGTCCTCAGTATTACGGTTTTCCTAATTAGTTACAAAAATTCATGTCAGTATATACTTCTGCATCTTCCCATTGGTTGATCCTAGGGACCCTGGTCTATAGTTTCAGGATCTATTTTCTCTTTTTAATAGTCATAACTATACTTAACCAATTTTAACTGCTGGCTCTTCTCTCAGATCCCTCAAAATTTCCTGGCACTTGTGTGGCAATTTTTGATGGTTCCCCCATATTAAGAATATGATTTTTCTCATACAGGTAGTGATATGTGGAACCTGCGCTCTTGCTGGCTTGCAAGAGCCAATTATGTGCATCCCTTCCCAATTCTACATTGATGTCTTGAAATCATCTATAGTGAGAGGATTTGCACCACAGAAATCAATAAATGGTACAAATGAGGGCTTTCCCCCTCCCTCACTGTGCCCTGGGCAGTTCCATCATGTAGAGGGCTAGATGGGTTAGATGCTCCTTTACAACTTTATCCCCTTAGCTTGAGTTTACTTCTCTCTTAACAATATTTAATCCAGGTATGTCAGCCTGAAGACATTTTTTGCTGACACAGAAAACAGAAACAGCACACAGTTGCCTGAGAAAAATCTGAATTCTCTTTTTTCTATGCATTATTGGATTTGGGCAGTAGGTTTGCACTTTACTTGTTGTTCTTGCTTTGAATATAGCTACAAAAAGGTTTTTAGGTTTGCCCTTAGCATTTCTGGAAAACCGTTAAGTCACTTGGAGAATATAAACTTCCCATCTATATTCTTAGAGGTTTCTGCTACTCTTATAGACAGTCTTTCTTATGGTTTGCCTTTGCTAAATCTTTTGCCTATGTCTTTTAAAATCCCAAACTTGTTATTTCAGCACACCATATATTCCTCCCCACACTTGATTTGCCGAGTTTAAGTGACTCTCAAAGTTAGGACTAGAAATCTTTTTTTTTTTTTTTTTAACACAATGCATATACTAGGATACCATGATTGCTTTTCCATTAGATTAAAAAAAAAGATACTAGGATTATGTGAAGAATATGAATCCCTCTCATTAATAATTAAATTTGACCTGTGTTCACTGATAATGAGGCTAGGTCTTATCAGAGCAGAATGAACCAGATGAAACTAAAGCTTTCCCTCTAGGATTTACTGCTCAGGGACTCAGCATAGTCATATGCTTGCTCTATCAAGATGGCCTTAGATAGTCAGGTTCACTGAGTGGCAATTGACTGAAGTAGTTGAGATCTGAATGCAAGTCCTCAGTGCCTCCAGGAAAGAAACAGGATTATTCACTGTTTTGTTCCCAGGCTCTGACAATGTAGGTGTTCCTTGTATGCCACAAAACACTACAAAAATTTCCTTCATGTTCTCCTTGGTTCCACTTGCATGCCCCTCCATCTCTTCTCCATCTTGGAAATATAGTGGTGTTCTTAAGACATTGCCTTAGGTGGGTCTCTTCAGAGGAAAACCTTGAGATAAAGATGTTAATACAAGGAGTTTATCTGAGAGAGGAAATGAGAAATTCAGTAAAAGTGTGAGGAAATAGGATAGATCATGAGGGGAAACCAATAGGTGTGCATTTATGAGCAGCCTATAGCTTTGGGCAGCCAGCCCTACTTGTGACATCCTGAAGGCTGAAAAAAAATCTGTACTGATAAGATACTTACTGGCCATAGGTGACTGTCTAAATTTAAGATAATTAAAAATTTTAAATGAAATAAAAGTAAAAATTTGTTCTTAGATTATAGTTACCACACTTCAAGTGCACCATAACATCATCTGCTGACTGGCTATCATATTAGACAACTCAGATACAGAATATTTTCATATTGCAGAAAGTTCTACTGGGTAGCTCTGGCGTATAACACACCTCAGGGTTGTGCACCTGGGAGCAAGGAGACTGAGGGATTTATACACTGATGCCACCTGTCAATAGTTGATGGTTTCCTGGCACATCTGGTTTGCTCTGCATGTATAAAAGAATAAGGAGAGGATGTAGATAGACATTTATGGTGTCTGCTGTAAGTATATGTCAGATGGTTTCACTCCTTGCTTAAAATCCCTTTTCATGGCTTCCTGATACAATTCAGATAAAAACTAAACACTGTCATGCCCTACATGGCCCTATAATCTGACTTCAAGGTTATGTCCCCAATCTCATAGCACTTTGCTCTCAATTACTCTTCTTTGGCACAAAACTGAAAGAGACATTCTCTAAGTTTATGAATACACTGTGGTCTTCCTAGGCTAGGACCTTGTTGCATACCAATCTGTCTACCTACAACATCCCAGCCATTTTATTTCCACTCCCCTATGGTTCTCTGCATAGCTGTTTCCTGCTATCCTCTAATTCTCAGCCTAAATGCCACCTCCCCTGGAGATGTTCCTAAAGTTAGCATTTCCCTCCCATTGTTTACTTTCCTGACTCCCTTTGAATGTCCTTTGTCATGATTTGTGATGTGATTTTGTTTTTGTCTGTCTCCACTAGGAACAATGTAAGTAAGGTCTAAGGTTATTCTCCATACCTAGTATTGTGCCTGACACATAGTAGCAACTCAGGAGATGTTTACTTTATTAAATGAATCAGTGAATAAATGAATAAAATTAGTCTTTACCAGGGAGGTGTGTGTAGGAGAGTGCACAACTCTGTAATAATGCAGGATTACATGTGAATCTTCCTGGACAATTAGCCCAGATGACAAAAGGACTAAGTGTGGGGAGCAGTAGCCTCTCCACAATACTGTGTGTAGTTTCTGATCATGCTCTTACATAGCAGATAGCTCACCAAGGTCATTAACAATTCAAGTTCTGAATCAACATTCTGAAAACCAATGGGGTGCCTTCTCTAACATGCAATTTTTGGTGTTAATGGTATTGACCAAGTGTATGTTATATTGGCACTTTCCAAACACTGGCAGTGGTGGTAGCAGTGAACACTATAGAATTGAGCAAGAGTCTGTCTAGGCTCCAAGCCTTCTAGAAAAGTGTGTGAAACATTTTGGCTATTTTTTTCTAAGTTTGTTTGGCTTGAATGGAGCTAGCACTGACATAGGAAGCTTCTAGGTGACAACATAATAGCAGCAATCAGAGCAATTTTAATAATAATTGATTATATACTGCTTTATATTTGTAAAACATTCCCACTTTTTCTATTTCTCTATTCTTCCCATAATCTTTAAATTTTTGTATAATTTCTGTTTTACAAACATGAATATTCAGGCAGAGAAGTTGCAAGCTTTTCTGGGTTAAGTGGAGACCAGGGCTTGAACCTTTAATGGCTTTTTTCAATGCACACATGTGCTTTTCATGCTTGAGATAAGTAGAGAAGAAGAGGAAATATGATGGTGGTGAAGTGAGTTTGGGAATGTGAGATGAGAAATCTTGAGAGCTTCTTAGTCTAGCTAGCTTGGGAGGATCTGGATCAGGGACAAATAAATCAAGAACTCACATGAAGACAGGCAGAAGCCTGTTGGTAAAGTAAAAGATTTATTATTAAGACACAAAATGATAAAAACTCTAGAAGAATATGTGGGGAAAAGTCTTGATAATATCAGTCTGGGAAAAGACTTTATAAAGAAGACCCTTTGGCAATTGCAGCAACACCAAAAACAAACAAACAAACAAACAAACAAACAAACCCATGATCAAACTAAAAAGCTTCTGCACAGCTAAAGGCACAACAACTAAAGCAAATAGACAGCCTTCAGAATGGGAGAAGATATTTGCATGCTGCAAATATGAAAAAGGGCTGAAAACTTGAATCTGCAGAGAACTCAAACTAATTAACAAGAAAAGATCAAAAAGTCTCATTTATAAATGGGCAAGAGACATGAAGAGAAAATTTCTCTGAAGAAAACAAGTGGGTATCAAACACAGGAAAAAATGGTCATCACCCCTAATTATAAGAGAACTGCAAATCAAAACCACCTTGAGATATCGTCTAACCCCAGTGAGAATAGTCCACATCAGAAAGTCTCAGAGTTGCAGAATCTGGTGCAGATGTGGAGAGAAGGGAACACAAGGGAACACTCTTATGTTGCTGGTGGGATTGCAAACAAATACATCCTTTTTGGAAAGAAGCCTGGAGAATCCTCAAAAAGCTAACAGTAGACCTTTCTTTTGATCCTACAATCCTATTACTAGGTATCTACTCAGAAGAAAAAAAATTATTTTACCATAAGGATATTTGCACTAGAATATTTATTGCCCCTCAATTTATAAATGTCAAGATGTGGAATCAGACCAAGTGCCCATCAACACACAAATAGATTAATAAACTGTGGTATGTGTATACAATGGAATACTATTCAACCATAAAAAGATGGAGACTTGGAGCTGTGCCAAGAGGGAAGGTTCAAGAATGCACATCAACCCTGCTGAGGTGAGCTGTGACCCCAGGGATACAAACAAAAGGTACAAAATCCATCACCAAGCGGATGGGAGTTTCCTCTCCCATGAGAACAACTTGAAGTACCCCATAAACAAACGAGCAGAGTTCAAAAGTCTTCCCATTATGCTCCACAGGAGAAACCCTCTAAAAACTGGACATACTTCCCCTACTAGGGTGCCATGGCACTCTCTTGCCAGGCATAAAACTGTGTAAAACTGTATATATTCTCTATCTGCAATTCTGAACTCCCAGCATTCCCCTCCACTCTCACTCTGAGGTCTGGAGACCTGTCCCCCAGGAGACCAGATTCTAGGGTGATTTCACGAGGGGTGTAAAAAGACTGGACTGCAGTTGGTCAGTGCTGATTCTGCGGTACAGGAGTGAGGAGAGGATGGTTGGCTAAGAGGGAGCCATGCCAGAGTGGCGGTGCCCTGAGGCACAGAGCAGCAGCCATTTTTGGCAACAATAGGGCCTCACCCCTGGATATTCTAGAGTCACACCCCCTGTCTCTCTGGGCAACCAGAGGAGGCTGGGCATCTTCTCAGGTGGCAACCACCCATGAAACAGATCTGGGATGAAATGCAGGCCCGTGAGTAAAGAGTTTGCCTGAGGCAGTACTGGCCTGAGAGGAGCACAGAGACTAGAAAATGTATGCACAGTGCTGGCTGACTCCCAGGGTGGGGCTGAGCCAGAGGACCGCTTTATTGAGCCTAAGATGAATCGGGCCTCCAGGGGATCATCAGCCTAGACAAAGGAGGGCAGGAGGCTAGAACTGACAGCTAACCATGCTGCAAATACAAACCCGAAGGAGCAAAGACAGGGCCTGAGGCACAGGTTCGTGAACTCAAAATAGCTTATCTACTGCAGAGAAATTTAGAGGGGACAGAAACAAATTCGGTAAAGTTCTGTTCTGTCAGTAACATCAATCAGGGGTGGGGCTAAAACTGAGTGAACACCCCCAGCCTCCATCAAGCCCCACCACCCCCTGCCGTACAGTTGGCAGAGAGCAGAGACCTGGCTGAGGAGACAAAGATTTCCTTGTGATTCAGGCAGGTGCAAATCCCTGGAATATCTGCTCATTGGAGGCAACAGCGTCACAGCCCTGTGGGGTTATCGGTGATGGGGTGTGACAGAGGTACAAGATGGTGAAGAAGGCAACAACCTTCCCAGACTAATTTATTTACTGGGTGGGTCCTCCTGACCTCACAGAGTACTGGAGCAAGTCATATTTGAGTTGTCAGCAGACCCCTGCAATCTAGTGGCCAGAGACCTTTTAAACTCTCACACTGGAGACAGGTGCTGACCGAGACAATTGATTTGGATCTTTTGAATGGAGTCAATTGCCCGAGGACTATACAAGTGGTACCCTGAGTGTGTGGTTGTAGAAAGGTTTGATTTTCCTTTTCTAGTTGTTGCCTGTGGGGGGTGAGGTGACTTAATTGCTAGTATTTCTCCACAGCTGAGACTTCAACCCAGAGTAATTGTTTCACTAGGGTCGGACAGAGACCAGCTGAAAAAAAGAAAGAGCCACTGAGCACCACCACATCACCCCGGCCCTCATTTCTCAGGCTGTAGCACTGTACAAATCCTTAGCAAAGCTCCAGAGGAAAAGTCAAATGGTGTAAAATAATCATGGGGCAGAATCAGCAGAAAAACACTGATAGCATGAATAACCAGAGTAGATCAATCTCCCCAAGGAAAGATATGGCAGATGTAACTGAAGACTCCATTCATAAATAGATAGCCAAGATGTCAGAACTTGAATTCAGAATTTGGATCGCAAACCAGATTAATAGAATGAAGGAAAATTTGGAATTTGAGGAATTTGATGAGCAATTCAAAAGTTGGAATTAGAAATTTGAGGAGAAATTCAAATTTCTCGAGGAGAAATTCAAATGTCTCAATTCAATGAATTTAAAGACAAAACCACCAAAGATTTTGACACATTGAAGCAAAAATTTGCAGTTCTCAAAGCAGTAGAATCCCTCAGTAACAGAGTGGAGCAAACAGAAGAAAGGATTTCTAACATTGAAGAAAAAGCCTTTGAATGCTCCTAAACTCTCAAAGAGGAAGAGAAATGGAGAGCAAAAATGGATCATTCTCTCAGAAAGCTCTGGGATAATTAGAAGAAGGCTAATATCCACCTCATTGGAATTCCTGAAAGTGATGAAGTGGCTTCACAAGGCACAGAGGCCCTTCTCCATATAATTATGAAAGAGAATTTTCCAGACATGCCAAGAGATTCTGAAATTCAGATAGCAGACAGTTTTAGAACCCCAGAACAACTCAATCCAAATAAGACATTTCATAGGCACATCATAATTAACTTCACTAAAGTTAATATGAAGGAGAAAATTCTGAAAGCAGCCAGATGTAAGAAATCCATTACCTACAAAGGAAAGAATATTAGATGACTACAGATCTCTCTGTTGAAACTTTTCAAGCGAGAAGAGGGTGATCATTGACTTTTGAAGATGCCTAAGTGCCCATCGACCCACGAATGGACTAGCAAATTGTGGTACATGTATACCATGGAATACTATGCAGCCTTAAAGAAAGATGGAGACTTTACCTCTTTCATGTTTACATGGATGGAGCTGGAACATATTCTCCTTAG
>CAUYPK010041468.1:0-16768 GCA_963574355.1 Loris lydekkerianus
AAAAAATAATAAAAAAAAAAAAAAAAAAAAAAAAAAAAAAAAGATGTAAAAAGACATAAAACATACCACCGTGGCATAATAAAACTCAACACTATATTTATTAAAATATAAAATAAAAGCAAACCTCAAAAAAAAAAAAAAAAAAAAGGCTATCGAGCTGAACAAAAAGATAAAACCAAACTGCCTCTTATAAGAGACACACTTTACATTTAAAGGCACAGCAAGTTTAAAAGTACATACAAAAGCATAGAACAAGGTAAGATATGCCATACAAAGTCTAAACACTAAACGTTCCAAAGAAATCAAATCTATATAAGGCAAAATAGGCTTCAGAATAAAAAAGTATTACCAGCAATAATGATAAAGGAGTCAAGTCATCATGAAGAGACAATAATCCTAAATGTGTTTGTACCTCATAATGGAACTTGAAATATATGATAAAAAAACTAATATACTTGAAGAAAGAAATAATTGATTCCACAAATAAAGAGATTTTAATACTCTTCTCTCAGTGATGGCTGAACCAATTGACTTAAACATTTTTGGAAAAAAAAAAAAAAAAAAGCACGGAAGATGTTACCAATACCATCGACCAAATTAACCTTACCCAACAATTGCAAAATACCTTTGCCAAAATATGCCACAAAACAAATAGGAATGAGGAATGAATGAGAATATATCAGTGTCATCAAACGTCATTAGAGAAATGTCAATTAAAGCCACATAGAGATACTACATACTACATACATAGCTAAAATTAAAAAGACTGACAACATTAAGTGTTGACAAGGATGTGAAACAATTGACACTCCGATACCTTGCTGAAGAGAGTGTAGAATGGTAAAAAGAATTATGGAAAATGTCTTGGCCATTTATTTTAAAGCTGACCTAAGACCCAGCAATTACACTCTCTACCCAGGAGAGAAGAAAACATATCCCTACAAGTAGATTTTTATGAATACTTCTTAGTGGCTTATTCAGAGTCTTTAGCACCTGGAAACAGTGTAGATGTTGATTGACATGAGAATAGGCAAAATCATCAATAAAAGAAACAAATTATGGACAAATTTGCCACATGGATAAATCACACACACACACACACACACACACACACACACACACACACATAACCATGCTGAGTAAAAGAAGCCAGACCTCAAAAGAGCATCTTGTAGAGTTCTACATACATGGAAAAACGAATCTGTTCAGCAAACATCAGAACAGTGGCTGCCTACTGTGTGAGGTGCAGTGGGATGGGGGATAGGAATGAGATGGAAGGGGGATGGAGGAGTTTGGGGGCTTATGGACATGCTTTGTATACTGAGAGGAGTATTAATTACACAGTAGTGTTTGTCAAACCTCTTTGAACTGTCTCAGTTCTGTTAAAAAAAAAAAAAAAGGAAGAAAAGTCAAAGACGAGAAAAGACATCTAAAAATAATTGCTATAAACTCCCTATACCCAAAACGCACACACACACCCCAATGCCATGCAGGAGAAAGTGGGAACTTCTCCTTTCCAGTGAACATCAAGGCTGGCCAGCAGCTCATTGTGTCCTCTTCGCCGATGATTTTGCTCTTCCCTCTGAGCAGGGAGAGCAGACAGAGTTGATCCCAAAACAGTAAGGCTGAATCAGGGCACAGGTGCTCGTGGCTTCCACCTGCACTGTTGCTCTCTCCTGTCCTTGTCCTGGGACATCCCTGACCTAGGCCAACAGGTAGACAGGTAAAGCCTGTCTCCACCCCAGCCACAGATTCCAGCTTCTTCCAAGGTAAGGGAGGAAGCCTGACAAGAACCTTGCTCACAAATCAAAGTTAACGCTGCCCCGCCTCCTCTGTAAATCATGTGAGCTCCATCTGGGTAATGATTCCTCCAGTGTAATTCCCTATTAAGAGGCTTTATCTAGAGAGATAAGCAGCTGGTTTCTGTGTCACTAATTGCTGTCTGCTGTGATTTTAAAACATCTGCACCATTGTGCTCTTCATTTTCATATTCTAATCACCCTGAAACTTGAAAAAGGTACATCATTGATTGTTTCTATGGGTTAATTAGTACACAGTCTCCTTGTAGAGACAATTTAGAGGCAGCCAGAACCTCAATCAGGAAGTTTGTTTTAAAAATTTAATACCATCGGCAGTGGCTGGAGGGACTGCCACCCTCAGGGATCAGGGGCGTATTGGGAAGCTCCTGGTGGGGGAGCTGCCCTTTTGTCATCTTCCACAGAGGTGGACAGCGGGGAGTAGCAGCTGGAGGGGACACAGGGGTCAGGACCTGGTCTGTTCTGGAGTGGCCCTGACATCGGTGTGGGCCACCTCCCCTCCTTCTGTCTTAGCCCAGCCAAGTCCCCTTCCCTGTCAGCGCAGCTTCGGGCTTTGCTGAGGACTGACCAGAGTACTGAGACTGAGAGGAATGTGTCAAAGTGATAGGAACATCAGAGACCATTTGCTATTTTAAAGTCTGTTCATCCTTCTCTTCCTCCCCAAGTTCAACTAGAGAGGGGGAGAAAGAGAGGAGGAATGGAACATAGAGGAAAGAACCAGACCAAACAGGAAGATGAGGATTGGAACCCAACACTTCTCAGATTCAGATTGCTTAAGATTCACCTGGGGATCCTGTGGAAATGCAGATTCTAGTTTTGAGGGTGTGGGCTGGGGCTGGGATTCTGCATTTCTAGCAAGCTCCCAGGTGGTGCCGAAGGACCAGCCTCTGGGATATGCAGTGGTCTCTTCCCAGACCCTTGACAAGGGCTACTGTCCGTGAGATCCAAGGCCCAGCCTAAAGGAAGCAGTGTGGCAGGGAGGCTCAAGCTCTCTGCCTTACATTGAATCCCAGATTCACAGTTCACTGGGCAAGCCAGTAATCTCTTGTGAGTGAGCATTCTCATCCAGAAACCACGCCTGTGCCTGCTTGAAAGGGGGAGTTGAGGTGATTAGAAGTTGATGAACACCGGGTATTTATTACAATGGTGCCTGGCCCGTAGTAGGCACAGAAATAGAGCTATTACATTTCTGTATTCTTTGTAAACTGCTTCTCTGAAAATAACATCCATCAGGAATGGGGATGGAGTAGAGACATTGACCAGGGAGGGTCTCATTTAAACTCAGGTGCTGGTTCCGTGCAGTCATCCATTCTAGTGGTCCTAGTGGCTGCAGTCTCTTGCCACCTCCTTCTCCCAACCTAATGCAATGATCCAAGCTCAAGATCTTCCTGACAACAGCCACAAATTATATTGTTCTACCTATTACCGAGGGTTTTCCTGTTTTGAGCGGAGGTCTATCTGCCCTTAGATAGTTCCAGTGCACAGAGGAGATACGCATTAGCTTCTGTATTGGCTGGGACCCAAGGAGCAGGTCACCACAACTCAGAGCAAACGCACCTCCAGAAGAGAGTTCCCACTACTCCGCTCCTGGCTTTTCTTAGCAGGGTTCCAGGGGCTTTCTCTGTGGCTCAGGAAATGAACTATTGTTAGGGGGAAACTTATAAAAATTGGGCTTTCAATTATGGAGCCTATAAATAAGAAAACAGACTTTCAGCAGTCGAGCTGGAAGCCAACTTCAGAAAATGGAGAGAGGGAGAGAAAGATTAATACAGAGTTGCAGGGTGGCCGCTTCAGAGGCAGCCATGGGACAGCCTTGGAGGGGGTGCTAGAGAGCAGAGGCTTTGTCCCAGCAGGGACACAGAGGCCTTCTGATTGTGCTGTTCAGGTGCTGAGGACCCACTGCCCTGGAATCTCACTGCTGCTCTGTCCTTTCCAGCAACAGGCTTTGCCCTCCCTGCTCAGGCCTCCCTGAAGCCTCAGTCCTGGCCTCAGACCAACTCTGCAGTGTGAGCAACAGCTGCAGACTCATCCTAACACAAGGAGCTATGGAACTATGTTTGTGTTTTAAGGTTTGGGAGGCATTTCCCCCATAACTTGGTCCTTTATTCCATCCTGCTCAGGAAAGGAGGAAACAGAAACACCTTCTTGCCTCTTCTTTGAGAACTGGCAGCCTACAATGAAGTGGCAAAATTTGTGGGGTGGCACATTCATGTCTGAACATCCTGTCTATAAGCGATGTCTAAAAACCTGTAGCTCCTTTAGAGGCAGGGCGCCCAAGGCAGCTGTCTCCCCAGAAGCTAAAGGAATAAGGGGAGTGGATAATTACTCTGGCTGAAAATATAAAAGACATTTCCCAAACTTGCCTGTTGATAAGAATCACCAGAGACCTTTGTTAAACACTGCTTCCCTGTGTTAAACCGGCCTCCCTTCTGCATGCTGGGAGTCAGAGTTCAAAGCTGGGGCCCAGGAGTTTGGTGTTTTTTAATTTTTTTAACATTGCATAACATTTATTCATTCGTTTAATTAATTAATTTATTTATTTATATTTAGAGACGAGGCCTCACTGTTTCCCAAGGCTGCAAGTGTAGTATTACAATCATAGCTCGCTGTAGCCTTGAACTCCTGGGCCCTAGCAATCCTCCTGCCTCAGTTTCCTAAGTAGTTAGGACTACAGGTATAAGCCAGCACACCTGACTAATTTTTAAGTTTTTCTTTTTAGACAGGATCTCACTATGTTGTCCAGGCTGGCCTCAAACTCCTGGGCTCCAGAGATCAACTCTGGTGTTTTTAACAGGTCGTTCTGAAGAGCCTTACTTCAGTCTAGTTTGGCCAAAGCTACAACATAAGAGTTTCTACATGGAAGGAAGTTTAGAATTGTTTAGCTTTGTTCCAGGGTGGAGTGGAGTCAGGGAGACCGGCAGGGAGCCAGTAGTGCAGGTGGGAGTAGCAGAGGGCTCTAAGACCGAAGAGTACAACAAGCTTTTGTGTGTAAGAGAGAAAGAAAAATGGGAGAGGGTAGAGAAAAAGAAGGATCGTTTTCTTCTTTACCTCATGTTTCTTTTTTCCCTTTTTGTAAAGGCTTCTTGCTGCAAAACTGGTGCTTTTTGCCAATAACAGTTCATTATAAATTGAGTCTAAAATGTCTAGAAGATGTTGAATTCACCTAAAATTCCAGCTCTTAACGCTTCCCACGGACGCTGCAAACTGTGGGCATTTGGTACCTCACTCACGTAGCGTGATTCTCATCTGAGAAAAGACACAGCTTCACAGAAGCTGGGTGGCAGACAGAAAATGAGGGGCTGGCCTTGTGGGCAGGGCTGGGTCTTGGGTTCATTCCTGCCCCTCCCTGTTATGCTGCAAGAACAAGTTCATTTCCTGGTGTCTGGCTCTCGTGCAGTGGTCACGTGCCAACCCAAGCTGACTGCCCTTGGAATGTCCAGTTTAATCTGTGCTCCTGAACTTTCTCTCAGAGGCTTCCTGTTGAAGGTAATATTGCACTTGGGGATTATCTTCTATCTCTCTTCTGATAGGCAGTGGGGCAGAAGTACACAGTAGTTAGAAGCTCACACTCTTGAATCAGCATGACTGTTGGCAAATGCCAGCTGAGTCCAAATTTTACTAGCTGTGTGACCTTGAGCAAGTTGTTTAACCTCTCTGAGCTCCAGTTTCCTTATCTGTAAAATGGAGATAATATATTTACTGCATAAGGTCAACAGGTGAATTGAATAATCAATGCAAGTAATCTGACTGGTGCCTGGGGCCTAGTCTATCATGCAGTGGAGAATCCCCAGAGTGCACTCAAGCTCAGGATTTGATTCAAGTTCAAGTCCTCTCTTTGCCTCTTACCACCTGTGTGACCTGGGCATTGTTACTTATCCACTTCAAAAATGAGGACAATCACAGAGCCCACCTGATAGGATTGTGTTCAGAATTTAAAAAAAAACAAAGTTGATAAAAATGTTACAAAATTGTAAATGTTCAATAACTGTCAGTTGTTACTATTTTACTTTTTTTATTGTTGTTTACTGGTATCATTGCCACCCATCATAAATGTAGTTCCCTAGAACAGGGGTTAATGGACACTGCCCCACTTATCCCAGTCATTCCCCTGCATCTCTTTTGATAGGGCAGTTCCAGCTCAAATTCCTCATGAGCAATGACAACACTGGGGAAAGGTCTCTGATAATGACAGTGACCCTAACTAGTTTGAAAGGGAGTCAAGTCCAGACCTGGCTCTGATTGCTACCAGCTTTTGACCAGGCAACCTCATTGGCCATGATTCTGAGATGATTCATGATTCTGGGCCAAACAGCTGGGCCCCAACTGGTACCTGGTGCCTTCCTGGAATATAGATATCCTGAGTGTTAATTAGTTGTCCAGAGTTGTTAAATTGGCACAACTTTTTGTACTACAGGTGAGGCCTGATGCTCTCCACTCAAAATGTGGAATCTCAGAATTATAGAGGATGTTAGGGACTCTCTTGGCCTTTTATAGATGAAGAGACCTTGTCTTGAAGACTAAGGGGCTGCTTAAGTCCACGAAGATAGTCAGAGCTTGGTCCATAGGCTCCTAGTTCCAACCTCAAGCTGCTCCATCTGCTTTGCCATAAGGAGACAGGCAAAAAAGTCCCGTGATAAGGCCTCTATGTACTTTGCAAGCCATGCACTCTTCTTCTACACCCCTTTTACCTGCTAGACCTTTCCTGATCATTCTGGGTTCTTTAATCCACTGCCAGGGTAAGGCCGACTCGCAGCGTCTGCCCAGCTTGATGGCTGGACTCTCTCCTTCAGACTTCGTGTCTGTCTTCTATCAGCTCCTTGAACGTTTCTTGTCTGAGAGCTTGGCGTTGATCATTCTGCTTGTGCCTTAAGGAGGCCCCTTTCTTAAACACCTGCCTGTCCCAAACCTGCTCTAGCTGTACTGCCCCAGGAATGCCTTCCTTGGCCTACTAGCTTAACTTTGTTAAGGCCCTTTGGGGCATGACTTTCAGAAATTCCTTGCATCCAAGAAGAGGTGGAGAGATGCAGGAGCCGGGAGAGCCCCTGAAAGGCCACCTTGTCCTACGACAAGGACACTAAATCCTAAACTGGGGAAACCTCTTGGCCTAGCATTTTCTGATGATGAGGCTTTCACCATTTCAGGCAAAAATCTCACCATGAAAAACTTTCTTCTGTGGGCTCATGAAGCATTAGGTGCACAGCTATTGCTGATCAGGCACCAGAGCACATGAATTTTATAGACAAAGGCACATTGGAACTGTGGGTCAACAGAAGCCACCTTTTCTAATCTTGACATTCGGACTAGTGTTTCAGCCTCGCCTCATCTTCATCGTAGGTCCCACTCCCTTCTCAGTTGAGGTCTTAATTTTATTGGCTCTTTAATTAATCTAGTTTTAGTTTTCACTCAGCCCTAAACTAGTGTTGTGACCCTGGTCAGGTAACTTCCCTGGTTGTCAATCTTTCTTTTTTTATTATTGAAATAATCACCCCAGGCCTGCCTGCCTCTCCTGGTTGTCCTGAAGATCTAATGGATGTGAAAACATTTGGGAAACCCATAAAGAACCATATAAATGCAGGCTATTGCTGTTGTTTGTTACTGCCTGGTTGAGAACTCTTCTAATGACTTGGGGAAGCGAAGAATGCTGAATGCACCCCCTGTAAAATCGGCAGGAGATGCAGAGATAATTTAGGACAAGTCTTCGTGTAATCTTCACAAGCATGTTATTTCCATAGACTTTCTAAGGACTCCTGAAACGTCAGCATGCTCCTTTCTGTGTCTCAGCTGCAGGGGAGTCTATGGTTGGGAAGGCAGGGAAATAGAAAACAAAAGCAACCACCCTCCCCACTCTGGCAATAAACTTCTAGTTCCAAAAGCAGGTTTTATTTAGTGTGCTACAAAAACAGTCATTTCTCCCGTCATAAAAGAGCCTGACTGCCCAACCTCAGGTTTTTTTTTTTTTTTTGCAGAGAGTCTGAGTGGCCCTGAGCTTTGGTGCAGGCTGCAGCCTGCCCTCTTCTCCTCCACCCCAATCTTCTTTCTTCGTAGCCCTGTATTTGTGTCAGGAATGAAAGGTGATTCTTAAGTATTTTATTAAGTGTGAATTTACGGGGGGAAAGAGCATACATGTTTTGAGATGAAACTAAGATTTAATTGTCTCTTTGCTTTATGGTTACCACCTCATGGGTATGTCCCCAACAGCTTGGGCACTGTGGTTTGAAAAAAAGAAAAGAAAAATTGAGTCAAGATTATAGCTACTTTCCCAGCTATTAAACAGGCCCTGGAAAGTATAGCTCATTCTGGAGAAATTAAAACAAAAGAAAAAAAAGAAAAAAAAAAAAAAAAACTCACATAGACTCCAGAAGGGAAAGGGGTGTGGTTTCCCTAAGCCCTGGCTAGCCTGTGTCCTGCTCTGCAGTCCCCAGCCTGGAGAGCTGATTGTACTCTTCTGAATCACCTGGGAACACCTTTGATGCCACACAAGAGGTGGTTTACAGATGGTACCCACATGAGCCGATTCTCTCTGGGTTAGGGTGAAGGGAGTGAGCAGTGTACTTTGAGAGTCTGTTTTTTAAAAAACAGAGGAGTTGGCAGTGAGCCACCTCAGCGGTCTGTGATGTTTTTCTAGGTTGCTTCTGAATAAACCTATGTCCTGCCAAGACGGCAAATCTGACCCCTGCAATGCAATGGCAACTCAAGACACAGTGGGCGTAGAAGGAGACATGTTAGGGTGTCAAGAGCCTTAGCTTCTAGTGCATTCGTTGTCCTCTGGGTCTCATAGACAAAATGACTAATATGATAAAGGGTGTACCTGGTGTTTCTCAGCTCTATCATTGTATAGGCAGGGTTACAAATGAGATAGGCTCTGCAGGTTCATTCTTTTTCTTTTTCTTTCTTTTTTTTTTTTTTTTAGGCAGAGTCTCACTATGTCACCTTTGGTAGAGTGCCCACAGCAACCTCAAACTCCTGGGCTTAAGCAATTCTCTTGCCTCAGCCTCCCAAGCAGCTGGGACTATAGGCACCCGCCACAATGCCTGGCTATTTTCTTTTTGTTGCAGTTGTCATTGTTGTTTAGCAGGCCTGGGTTGGGTTCTTACCTTAGTGTATGTGGCTGGTGCCCTAACTATTTAGCTATTAAACTATTTAGCTTAAGTTCACTCTTAAGTTAAATTTGCATGTTAGTTGGAACAGGTGCAATTTTCCTATTACTTAGAATAGCCTCTGTCTGTTAAGTGTGAGTTGTATGTTAGTTGGATATTTGCAACTTAGGGACTGCCTGTAAATTCTAAAATCATTCTTAGTTTAGGATTAAAGATGGGATTAAAATCTCTAAATATAGCTTAGGCCATTTTTCCTCTCCAGTTATTTCTTACAGGGCTCTCCTGAGCTGACTCCACACAAAGCCCGAGGTTATGGGTGACATTTGACTCACTGGTCCCAGAGCCTGTTTCTAAGTGGGAAGGAGATAGTGACAGGGGCCTGGGGAAACTAGAGGTCTGACCCCCAACCTGGCA
The DNA here is from genome assembly GCA_963574355.1 of Loris lydekkerianus. Lineage (NCBI taxonomy): Eukaryota > Metazoa > Chordata > Mammalia > Primates > Lorisidae > Loris > Loris lydekkerianus. The sequence goes on from CAUYPK010041468.1 coordinate 9,329, forward strand.
TCATTTATTAACTAGATGGCAGTTGCCCTCTTAGTGAGGTGAAAGGAGACTGTAGTCTCAAGGGTCTCGCATATGCACATGGTCCCACATAGAGCTATCCTGATGTTTTCTTATTTGTATGCAACTACAACCAAATAAAGAAAAGGTTGCAGGGATTTCCTGAAAAGCAGAAAGTTTGGCAAGAGAAGGAAGAGAAAGGCCTGAAAAGTGGGTCTCCCTGGCAGCAAAACATCCCGTCACATCAGTTTCTTAACCCTCAGCCACCAGCAGGTGGCTTATTTCCTTAAGGGAGCTCATCCCCTTGAGCTTCCAGACTGCAGGTGCTCCCCCAGGTGACATGTGGGGAGGAATGCAAACACATTGTGGGTCTCTGGTTATATCTCATCTTGAATAACAACAAGTTCTCAAACCTTTGGGCAATCACAAGGAGAGACAACAGGGTTCCATCACATCCACCCATGGAAGAAAAGCCACATTATCAGCTGTTTAGTATTCAATACTGAGGGCTCATGCTTGATGGTGTGTCGACCAGTTAACTCAACAATTTTGCCCCCAAATGTAGTAACCCTGACTTGTTAGCTGGCTCACAAGTGCATACTATTGGCCCTGGAGATAATTAATTTAAAAGCATGGCTGGCTCAGGATAAATTTATCCTAATTAAATGATGAAATGTTTGTGAATCAATACTTTGCAAGGATTCAACAGCATCAGCAGATTTGCTTGCTAGACTAGAGTATCATGCTAAATCTGTGGGAGAACTTGGGCACAGCAGCTAAACTCTCTGATGTCAGTTTGCTCATCAGTTAAAGAGGGATACTGTACTCTGCCTACCCAAAGCTTGCCACATTGCTCAGGAGGAAAGACGTTAATGCTGCACAAATGGAATGAAAGTGACAGAAATTTTCACTTTTTGTGTAGGGGAAGTTACATGTCCTTCAAATGCCTAGCAGGGGTGGCGAACACGCGGCTAGAGCCGCATGCGGCTCCCGGCCAAAATGAATTTCGGCTCTTTGCCTCTTATCATTATTTTGGTATACTGTGGCTCTTTGCCAAGTTTGGATTTTGTTATGCTGCTTCTGAGGAGGGACCTCTGAGGAGCGATCTCCGAGCGTGTAGTCGAACTTGTTCGCCACCCCTGGAGGTCCTAAAGGGTCAGACTTTTGGCCTTCAGCGAGTCACTTCCCATTTCTGTATGTTTCCTCAAATATAAAATCATATGTTCAGAGGAGATGATCTCTGAAGTTCTCAGCACCGCCACTCTAGAAACCCGTAACATCATGACACCAACAGTCCTTGCTATGTACTAACAATGTGACAACTGGCCGATGAGAGGATCAACCTGTAGATTTTATGAGCTCTGAGTTAATTATGTTCAAGAAAGGTCCCTGACAACCCTTCTTCTCATCACTTGGAGGAATCAGTGGTCTCCGTAAGTGCCTATACTAAGGTTTCTGCTTCTCCAACATTTTACAACCAACAGCATCTTAAGTTAAAACATGCCCCATATAATTAGATTTCCTTGCTACAGATGCTGTGCCCCTTTAGCTTGAAAGGAGAGAGAAACTTCACCCAGGGATGAGAGCTGAGCAATGCTGTGCTAGTAGTCACTTCAGCCAGGCAAAGAAAACACTGTCATTTAAATGGAGCTTTTGTCCTTTCAACAGCTGCTCCAGAGAACTGGAGAAAAGTGATTTTTAACTGGGCCACAGAAAGATAGAGTCTAACCCAGTGCCTTGAGAATGGGTGAGTAGGAGATAATGATTCTAGCTTTTTATAGAGGTAATTTGCAACATCAACACTTTACATGTTGAGGTAAGATGTTTACAATGGCTGTAGCTCACATGATATCACCTGATGGACCAGAAAACATCACCATTCCTAGAACCTCAGTGATCTCCATATATACAACTAAAATATATTTTATTAGAAAGAACATTGGTTTTACAATTCTGCAGGTGGGATTTAGCTCTCTTTGTGGGATTTAGAGCACGTCACTTACCAAACTCTGTATTCCTCCACTTTTCCATATATAAAATGTGCTTACAAATACCTCATACAGGCAGGGAGAGCTGAGATACCGAAAGAACAAGCTTATGTATTTTCTTTTTCTTCTCTTCTTGTGTAGGAGTTCATTACTATACTAATCTGTAAGCACTTGGAGAACAAAGAGACCACTTCAAGCCACTTAATTTAATTACACACAGCAAAGTAACTGAAATAGAATGTTTTGAATATCTTTATGCTTATGGGACAAATCTTTCTTCTGCAGCCACTCTGAGTCAGGAATAAAGTTAGAATGTCTAAGTTTGGCCAATCAATCCTCCCAACCTGATGTCCAGAAATACATGTGTCAGTAGACTGCTCAGCACCACAAAGGATACTCAAGATCTGTGACACTAGTTCCGCAGCTCCTCCTACCCTAGAAAGCCATTTCCTATATTACCCTTCCTTGCCTTCTTTCCATCTGGGAAAAGCCAGCTCTAATGCCACCTCCTTCACAAAACCTCATGCAACCATTTATTCTTCTGTCCCCTGGGCTCCCACGAAACTCATTCTGGATATCCTACAGGGCTTCGCACAGTCAGCCTCATAGAAGTTACTGGCTGCTGCTCCCCCACCCCCACTGGCATTATAAGTCTTTGGAGGATATCCTTTACAGCATTTAGTACAATCCCCAGCAACAGCACTTACACTGACTATGATGAAAAAAAAAAAAAAAATTGTAGAGGCATTTCTGAGAGTATGGAGCACTACTGAAATTAAAGTATTTTTTGTTCTTTTGATTATAAGCCTCCCCCAGTGAGCTAACTTGGTTTGGGAGAGCACCGTGTGTCCCTTCTGCTCCTCTAACATGGATGATCTAAGACCTGCTGCCCCTGAGACCTTGACCCAGTCCCAACAGGTGGTGTTGAACTCCCTGCTCAGGGCTCACAAGATGAAGCTCAGAGAAATCCAGACCTAGACACCAACCAGCCCATGACTCTGGTGATTGCTGGATTGTCCTTATGAGAGTTCAACTAGCTTGTGCTTCAAATAGTTTTTGTGAGTTACTCCCCTTGCCTGGGAGTTTAACCATCATTTATTGTACTGTAGGCGGGTTCTCCACTACTGAACTGCTGGCAGTAGACTTCAGGCATTGCCTCCAAGTGTAAATGAAGGGTTGACTTTACTAAGAGAGAAAAAATTGTAAAATTTGAAAATTAATTTGAGAATTAAAGTGCCTTAATATTGATACAACCTAATTACTTCCTTTACAAAGAAACACAACCAGTATGGTCATCTAACTAGCTAATGATAATACAAGGACTAAAACCCAGGCTTCAGACTTGTCAGTTCAGCTTAATTTTCATTATACTATGTCTCCGTAATTATTACTAATATTTTAGTAGACATGAGAACAAAGGGGAAAATTGAAAAACTATGCTTGGGCAAAAATGTTATCTGCAAAGAGTTAAGGTGACTACCCTGATGCAGGTAACTCATTTTTAATTAACGCATCATTATATTGTTAAGGCATAAACTCTGGAAGAGGGTCAGTGGAGGAGACTTCCAGACTCTTAGGATGTGGCTGTTGTCCTCAAGGGGTCTAAGTCATGTGACGAGGAGCCATTGTGGCTCCTACTGTCAGAAGCTAGAAAGCACAGTGACAACCACCTGATGGCTGATCACCACCCATATGGTGATAGATAAATAAACATGGGGATTCTTTTTAAACCACTGAGCTCTTTCACTAACCCGTGTGGTCCTGCTATGCCCATCGCTTGTGAGAATCTCCCTCTCCTGTTGGATTTAGCCCAATTATAAACAGTCTGTAAGACCCAATTCAAGTCTACCTGCTCTTGTAAATATTCTTTTATTTATTCAACAAATACTTTTTTGAGCAACAACTATATGCCAGGCTCCATTCTGAGATACAGAGCTGAAGAATGCTATGACTTAAATGCTTTGTATCCTCCAAAATTCATGTGTTAGAAATTTAATCCCCAATGAAACAGTGTTGGGAGGTGGCACTACTCCATTCTTCTCTCCTAAGTGGATTCACACTGCTATAAAAGCGGTTTGCTGGAGTGAGTTTGCTCTCTCCTGCTCTTCTGTTATATGAAGACTGTATCCTGAAACCAGAGAAACTGGGCCCCAAGCTTCCAGCACCTTGACCTTGGATTTCCAAGCCACCAGACTCCAAGAAATAAATTTCTGTTTCATATAAATTTGTAGGTATTCTGTAAATTTACCGAACAGTCTCAGGTATTCCATTATAGCAGCATAAAATAGACTAGGACAATGAATAAAACAGCCTACCTGTTCTCATGAAGCTTATATTCTGGTGGGAGAAAGGAGGTAGGAAAACAAACAAGAACAATTATATTTATATGTGTGTGTTTACATATACACACACACATATATATTATGTACATGTAAACATACACATATTTACATACAAGTATTATGTATATACTCATAAATATGTATATGCATATACACATGCATATATAACGAGTACATATTAATCAAATGACATTAATAAGAGGAACAAACACGATTTGGGGGAAAAATTTAAAGATGGGGAGATTTGATTTAGACAGGATAGTCAGGGATACCCTTTGTGATAAGGTAACAAGCAAGTGGAGACCTACGTGAAATGAACTCTCACTTCAGTAAACAGTTACCTATAGAGTCAAAACACTATAGCTAATCCTTTAATTTTCTAAATGTATTACATTTTTATTCAACAAATATTTACTGATCCCTAACTATGTGCCAGACCCTGTTGGATAGATGATGGGTGTAGAGTGGAGAATGAAATGGACATGGATGTGCCTTCGTGAGTCTCATGGTCTAGAGCAGGGACAGGTGTCTTTAAACTCAGGAGAGTGAAAAAGGCACAGGGATAAGCAGAATCCAAAGTGGGGCTGGCAGGTATTAGGTCTTTGGGCAACAGTCTGCTAATAATGGACATAATCTCAGTGAATTGCTCCAGGGAAAGTGAAGTTTCCACTAAAATTCTGCTGAGGCATAAGCAGCGTCAAGCTCTGTGGCAGTGACATCATCTCAGGTTTAAAGTTGATAACCTAAGCACCACCTTTCACATTCCCACACTGTTTTAGATTAGTCAAATGTTTTCATATACTTTTTTTTCTTAGTTCTAGCAATTCTAGAATTATGTAGAGCTGAGCAAAATGGCTAGGACTGGCAATGCTCACAGCTGGAAAGAACCTTTGAGGCTGTCTGATGTCATGTTGTGCCTATGGCTGTTGCATCCCTCCCCGCTGCTGCCTCACCTCTGATGACAAGAGACCCTTGACTCTTTTCCATTTCTTGACAGCCAGTGGCTTGTTAGGGTCAGGTGGGATACACTCCACGTGTCTTAACTCCCAGTCAAGTGCTCTTTTCACTGGGATCCTTTCTGGAAGGACTCAATGGGGCCCACTGGCGAGAAAGCTTTTTCTGGGGAAGGCCTGGCCTGGGAGAAGCTGTGCTCTGGGTCACTCTGGCTGACCCAGGGCTGTCTCCCTTAGTCCCCAGCGCTGGCTCTGCCCCTGTGACCTGTGCCCTGCAAGCACGTGTCTCCAGGAAGCACAACCAGAGCGTGATGACCAGATCCAAAAGTAAACACAGACCATGCAGAGGAACAGGCTGTCCCACAGATTATTATTTGGAAGTAGATTGTGTGTGTGTGTTCATTTAATCAAGCTCTCTGACAACTGTTTATTGAGTAGAAAGTAAGGATGGCTCAGCAGCACTGGGGAGGATTTTGGCTTTCAAACATCTAATCTACTATACAAAGCCCTCCAAAACACAAGTGGGGAGCAGAATGCTGCGGGCAGGCCACGGCCAACAAGTCCATGTAAGGGCACGTGAGCACCAAGAGGCTTTTTTGGGTGAGACACAAGATGGCTGCAGCAGGGTAACACTTTCCTTTTCTAAATCTGGCTCCTGGGAGTCACAAAAGTCATTCTGAGAGGTGAAATCATGGCCTGAAAGCACAATACCCCAGAGCCCTCCCACCCACACAGGTGCTGGGTGCAGAAGAAGAAGCTCGGAGATCCAGGGCACCCCCCATCTATGCTGCGTGTGGACACAACGGTAGCTTTGGGGACCAGGTAGAGAGTGGGATGGGGAGGCGTGGGGCACTCAGAAATCACTCAGACATCACCAGCTTGAGGAGGCACAGTCCCAACCCTTCTCCTGGGGTGGCTGGGATAGATCAGAAGATAGAAGCCCCTGTACATACACAGAGATTAAGGAAGGAGGTAGACGTTTCACTCACTAAGTATATCAGAGAACCATAAAGCTGGGCATTTATATATTATTTGTCCTTGGGCTTTAAAAAAAATTTTTTTTAAGCTTTGTAACCTTTAGTTGAGATGAAATCTTAGCTGGAACATGAACAAATAAAGAAAGGAAAAGCTGAGCCATTCAGAGATCAGAGGGCTGGAAACAGTCCCAAATACCCTGTATCAAATTACTCACCCTGCCAGTGATCCTGGCATGGGCCTTACAAAAAGCACTTGGAAAGCACCACTCAAAAACTACCAGGTGAGTTTAATCACCCTTTCATTTTGCAAATAAGGAAACTGAGTTCCCGAAAGAAAGGGTTTCTTTCTGCACTATAGCACAAGCATCTGGGTTCAGGCTTTTTCTACCCTTCACAGAATCCTGAGAAGTGTTCCCATCTCCTGATGTCTGCTCGGAGGAACATTCAGGAGGTTCTCCAAGCTGTCTCCAAATGGTTAACGTATTAATTTCTTTCCTAGGATGAATTAATAAGGCCTGGTGAAGTCAGCAAAGTGGCTGTATGACTGATAGCCATGTGTGGATGAGGTTTGGGAAACCAAGACAGTGGCTTGTTTGGTTCTCCATCACCAGACCTGGGGTGGTCTATGCTTTCCAGAACAGTTTTCACCTATATTCTTTCTGATACCTTCAAGTATCAGAGAAATTTATAAGACAGTGGGCAGCAATCCCATTTTAGACTTGAAGAAACTGTAGCATGAAGAGTTCAAATGACTTGTCTGAGGTTGAGAGAATTAACAGCAATGTTGAGAGGTAAATATAGATTTTCTGACATAGTTTAGGACTCCTTCAACCTCATTATACCGACTGCTCAGAAAATATGTTCTCCATGTCTCAGCTATTTCTTGGACACTTAATCCTGTATTTCCCAAATAGGGCAATATCAATTAATGCTTCATGTACAGCTAGGAGGTGCTGTCTCAGGGTAAGATTTCACTGTGATCTTGTTTTGCACAATCTCAGATCTGTTGGCATAAAAGTAGCACTTCTCCTGTAAAAATAAACAGAAAACACTCCAAGAAGATCTAGAAAAGAGAAGAAAAGAAATTCTAGAAAATCCCCTGTGGACAGGCCTACATGGTTTTTCACCCTACCTTCTTCCCCTGCTACCCTTATTTACCCTTCACCTTTGGGCCCTGTATCCC
>CAUYPK010041470.1:0-14681 GCA_963574355.1 Loris lydekkerianus
AACCTCTGATGTGTGCGTCGTGGTGGGTGGTTTGGGGGTGGGGGGGGGGGGGGGGGGGCCCCCAAGAAATCAGTTTGGCAGAGGGTAGGGACTTCATCCAAGAGAGTAGTAAGACCTGAACTAAAGCTCTGGCAGCAGGAATGGTTGGTTATGCAGCTGCAGTAGGGTTTTCTGATATAGCAAATAAAAATATGAGACACATGCAAGGGGCATACTTACACTAAAAAATTATTGTTTTTCTAAAATTCAAAGTTAACTGGGCGCCCTTGCATTTTATCTGGCATCCCAACTGGTGGGGAGCAAGGATGGACCAAACTGTGAATGTCTTGAATGCCACAATGTTTACCCTGTGCCCTGGAGATAATGAGAAGTCACAGAAGGTTTTGAACTTGAGGACTAACAGGATCACGTATGTCTTTCAGAAAGATGGTTCAAGCCTGTGCAATATAGTGAGAACCCATCTCCACAAAAAATTAGCCAGATGTGGTGGTAGGCACCTGTAGTCCCAGCTGCCCTGGAGGCTGAGGCAAGAGAATCGCTTAAGCCTAAGAGTTTGAGGTTGCTGTGAGCTATGACGCTACAGCACTCTACTGAGGGTGACACCTTAAGATTCTGTCTCAAAACAAACAAACAAAAATAAAAGCTTGAATGGCTTCAAGGTCCTTTACTGTTCAAGGTAGGAGGATTGCTTGAGTCCAGAGGTTCAAGTCTGCAGTGAGCTATGATTGTGCTACTGCACTTCAGCCTTGGTGACAGAGCAAGACCTTGTCTCAAAAAAGGAAAGAAGGAATGAAGAAAGAAGGAAGAAAGGAGAGAAAAAAATGGAGGGAGGAAAAGAAAGAAAGAAAGATGGCTCAGCTAGCAGCAAAGAGGATGGGTTGCTAGAAGGAAGAGGTGTGAAGGTTGGGACAGTGGCTCAGGGGACAGAGGATCAGGGCCTGAGCCATAGCAGAGGAGGTGAGCATAGAGAAGAGGGTGGAATGCAGGAGCAACCCAACTCAAATCAGATGATGCTATCTCAAGGCCAAGTGCATGTTGATGGAGTAAGGCATGGGGGTATTGCATGCAGGGGTGCAGCCTCCATGTAGGGGCTGGGCCCCACATTCACTGCAACTTTCCTCACTACCTCCTGCTGCTCAAAGGGTGGAGGTGAGGCTTCTTGGAAGAGTCTGAGCAGCTGCCATGGCTGAAACCCCTCCCAGGCTTTCCTCCAACCAGCCAGTCCTGCACACTTCCCTTTCCCTTGGGTCGCAGCGCTGGTCCAGAGTACACAGTGTTCTCCCAAGCAGATGCGAGCATTCTGGGCTGGGTGAATCACTGTCCCTGGGTAGAAGGACATGCCTGCTGGGGCAGAAACCAGGCAACCCCAAAGAACGTGCCAACAGGCCTGTGCATACTGTTAGAGAAAGGTTTACACGGGGGAGACGGTAGCTGCCAGAACAATACTAGCCTTTTCAGGAGTGACTTTCAGCATGGCTGATGAAGGAGATGCCCCATCTCAGCCCTGCTGGCCAGGGGTATCTAGAACATTCTCCTAGCTGAAGTCTAGCATTCCTTGGGGATGCAAGAGCCAAGAAGTCAGAACCTGCTTCTGTGTGGTCTGTTCCAGCCCAGCCCAGACTTGCACTAAGCCCAAGTCCTGCCCCTATTCTGTGATCCTTGTTGTTTCACGTGGGTCCTCACATTGTTTGGGCAGGGACAGGAGGCTGATAGCAGTGACTTTTCCCCATAAGCTGCAAAGTCGGGTTAGAATTTTCCCAAGATCACTGCTGTCTTTCTTTAGGATCTGTGGGACACAGTGGTCCCTCAGGGCCTGTAATAGAGTTGCCAGAAGCTTCCTGGGGAACCTTTGAGGCTATTATGCAGTCAGAGGGGAGGTTCCTAGCATAGTGGTTAAGGGTGGTGGCTTTCAATTTGGATGGATCTGAGTTCTAGGCCTCACTCTCCCCTCACTAGCTATAGACCTTGGCCTAGTTACTCAACCTCTCTGAGCCAGAATTTCTACTCCCAAAGTGTAAAACAATGACAGTAAAGGTACTCGAAAGGTAAACATTTAGCCTTGCAACTAGTACTTGGTAAGCATTTGACAAATTTTAGCTATTACAATTAACCCCCCTTTGAGTTTATGCCTCTCATCTTTTTGTTTTCTTCAACCCTCATCAGATTCCTTCTACTAAGGTCACTGCTCAGGACCCTCCCCTTCAGGCCACCATTGCCTGACTACAGAGCCCTCCTCTCCAAGGATCCTTCTCAGAGGATCTCAGTCTTTGCTCCACAGATGGCTGTTCTCTGGGGGCCTCTCATTCTAATTCAGAGCCACTCGCCCTCTATGCCTCAGCCTTTGCCTTTTCTCCCTTGTGCCATTGTTGAAGAAGGAGCCAGAGACAGAGGGCAAAGGGCAGGGCCAGAGAGCAAGCTGACTGTGCTGGGCAGGGCGGAGGAGATGCTGAGAGTCTGTCCTGTCAGCACTTTTTGCGTGTGAGGAGACAGCTGCAGAGGGACCGAGCTTTCTGAGAATGTCCAACCCCAATCCTGTGCAAAGCTGGGCCACAGCCCCCTCCTCAGCAAGCTTTCTGATCTCTTGGGTGGAAGGAAGGACAAGATCTCCAAGAGGTCAAAAGATTCCCTCCCACATAGCCCTCTCAACAGCCCCCCACAGTTCAGCCCGTAGCTGCCACCCTTGACTGCTGTCTCGGCGGTGCCCACGTGCCCGGACTCACTCCACGCGCTGAAAACCCAAGGGGCAAAGCTAGTCTTGAAAAGAGAGTGGGTCCCCAGGGTGACCTTCCACCGGAGGCATTTGTTTGCTCTCCAAACTGCACACCGGATCTCCAAAGGCACTTTCTTGCCCCTGCACCTCAGAGGAGTTATCAAGAGCAAGTGTGAAAATGTCCCCAGTGCTAAATCAATTAGGATCGTCTTAGCAATCAAGCTCTTGATTTAACACCAGCTTTATTTCCCAGCTTTTACTTGCACCTTCTAGGTAGACTCTCATTAACTCTTTTCCAATCTCCAGGAAAAAAGAAAAGCAAGCCCTTAAGAAAAGGAAGACACAAACAGCTGCATTCAAGCCCATTTCACGGGGGAAAATAGGTAGTTAGGATGGGGGTGGGGTGCTGAATAGAGATGTTATGCTTAAAACATCTGGGAACCGGTATCAGTCCCTTAAAAGCAAGGCTGGCTGGGGGGCCTTTCCATTGCCTTGCCCGGCTGCCTCCCTCCCACTCAGAACGCAATGTTCTGTCTTTTTGTGGTTATAACCTCTTTCACTTGGAATAACTTGCCCTGTCTGGACCTTGAACAGCTCTGCTGCTGTAAGACGCTATCACGCAATAGACATTACCCAGCGGGCCCTGGGCGAGGTCTCCTCCCCCGCCCCCACCCACTTTCTTCCCCTCCCTGTCCTCCTTGTCCCACTCCAAAAGTCCCTGTGGTTGGTTCCCAGGCGGCGGCCAAGCCCACGCTGAGCCGAATCACTGGCATGTGTCCATCCCCACGCCCCCTCCCGCCGTGACCGGCAGCACATGTCTCCCCACGCTGCCCTGCGGCAGCGGGGAAGTACAGGACATGTGGCTTCCTTGCGGTCGCCAGACGAGGGCGGGGCCGGGACACTTTGCTCTGCCTAGGGCTCCCGCGAGTTCTGAGTTTGGGTGGCTGGAGTGGGGACAAGAGGCACTAGGGAGGGCGTTGAGTTCTTTAGATTTTCCAAACGCCTCTGACACATGTCCTGCTCAAAGCTACCCTGGCAAACAAAACAAGCTCCACTAATAAGGGACATGGGGAGACGATCAGAGCAGGGGTCAGACGCCTCAGGGCCGCCCCGGCAGGTAAGGGAAAAGTGGCCAGGGCGTAGGCGTGGTTCTCAAACTTGGCTGCAAATTAGAATCACCGGGGGAGCTTTTAGCAACCCTGATACCCAGGCCTCACCTCACACCAAACTCATCACAATCCCTGGAGGGAGGGGGGCTAAGCAGAAGTCGTTTTTTAAAAAATTCCTCAGGTAGATCCAATGTGTAGCTGGGGTTGAAAACCTGCAGGGTAGGAGCTTGTTGCTCAGAGCTGGTCCTGGCAGCCTGTGCCATACCTGGGAGCTTGTCAGATAGGCAGACTCTCCCACCTGGCCCCAGACCTACTAAATCAGCATCCATATTTTGAAAATACCTGTAACAGCTCTCTGAAGTTGTAATTCACATGCTAGAAAATCCACCTTTTTAAAGTGTACGATTCAGCAGTTGTTATTCACAATATTATTCATCCACCACCTCTATCTGGTTCCATTCTCATCACTCCAGAAAGAAACCCTGTTCCCTTCAGCAGTCACCCCTGATTTCCCTCCTCCCCCCACCATGAGTAATCACTGCTGTTCTGTCTGTATGGATTTGCCACTTCTGAATATTAGCATCTACACACAGTTTCAGAAGCACAGGTGGCATGCGAGACCTACAAGAAGCAACCCTCATTCCCCTGCCACAATTGTCATGCAGGCCCGAGGGTCCAGAGTTGCTAGATTATCTGCTTTTTCTCCAGAGAAGCCCCCAAAGCTGTATTTTTATGTGAAATCTTGCACTTTTTAAAAGATCGGCAACTTAATCCAATTTTCAGAAAACACTGGGTCAAACAAAACCTGCCCAAGGGCTGGATTTAGTTCATTAGCTGCAGGTTTGCAACTTCTGATGGTCACTAGGTTCTTACCCACACCCACCCAAATCCTTCCCACTCCAGCCATAGTTTTTTGTTCCAGTTCCCATGAGTATGGGGAAACAACTGCTTTAGTAGCTTTCTCATAAAACCCTCTCACATCTTATTCCTCCCTTCTCCATACATACATCCAAATGTCTTACGGACCTACTATGTGTTTGGTGCTTTGTATTTTTTGAATCACTTAAATCTTCACAACAACCTTTATGACAGCTATTATTATCTCAATTTTAAAGACAAGGAAACTGGAGCTCAGAGAGGTCAAGCAAGTTTCCTGATGTTGCACCGTCACTAAGTGGCAAAGCCCAAGGTCTTTCTACCTCACCACACTGCCTCTACTTTACCAGTCTCTGTCCCAAAGCCCCATCTTTCGTTTCCTTCTTCTTTCTATTCTGAATCTCCACCATTTTTCCTAGATTGTGGACAGAGCTCTGTAAGGAAAACTCTAGGCTGTTATAGAGCCATGCTTGCTGGGGAGAGTGTCAATTTCAAATGCTCAGGCTTGTTTTCCCATAAGTACACTCATCCTTGTCAAATACGTGTCCTGATCTTTGGTTTGGAAAATGTGGTCTACATAAGTGAGTTGTGCTTTATTTTAACACTGATTCATATTCAGCTTGTGGTCAACTCCCTCCTTCACTTGGTGTTTTTCTTGTTTATTTGTGTTGAGCCAAATTATGTCGTTAGGTTTTGTCACTAACAAACCCCTTACACTTGTCCCTGCTTAATTTCATCCTAGTTTCACATGACTGTCTTCCTCCAACTCATCTGATTGGAAATCCCTGTCCTGTTTGGTGTAGGTTTGGGCTCCTCTCAACCTTCTTTCATTTTCAAGTCACTCTAGGCTTCAGGAAACTGTCTCCACCCTCCCAAGAGGTCCCATTTGGCTCCCTTCCTTCACTGCCCTGAAAACCCTAATAAGGCCTCCTGCAGTATCATGGAGACAGGTGAAAGGAGACAGACTCTGTTCCCCTAAATTGATTTGGGGTGGAGAAGGGCCTGGCTGTGGCTGGCAGTGTTCCCCCGTACTAGCCTTAGGCTGGACGCTCTCTTAGGCTAGCTCCAGACCTAGTCTTTTCCCAAGAGGATGTCAGGGGTCCATGGACTTCTCTTCAGATCAGAGGGATCCTTAGTCCTGGAGGACCCTTTGGCAGGAGGTCCTTTAACTCAGTCCAGGCTCCTTAGGACATCTGATTATCTGAGCGCTGCAGGATCCCAGGCGGTTGCTAGGTGCAGGGCTCTCAAACAATGCAGTGTGACAGTTCCCTAGCCCGCCCCAGGGGCCTCCCCAAGCCACAAGGGTGTGGTTTGCAGTCTGGGTACATTCTGTACCCTCACTCTGGAGGCGGGTTTATGGTTCCGGGTGCTGTGCAGTGGAGCCCCGCCCATGCCTTTCCTCTCCAGCCACAAAAACAAGCTTGACACCAAGAGAGGAAGAATAAAAAAAAAATAAATAAAAAATAAAAAAGCTGTTACTGTACAGTTAGTCCCTGGAGACTCTGAGATGGACCAGCCCTTTCCCCTTCCCCAAAGGCGTCCCACGCATGGAAGGCCAATAATTGCTGACTGTCTACTGCTGGTTCTTCCCTTCCCATGCCTTCCTGAATAGCTAGCTGCCTGCACCACAGAGCAACGACTGGGGGTTGGTGGGGTGCCAGGCAGTGCTCTCTAGGGATTGGCTGTCCTGTCTTCCTCCAGAGACCCTGAGACATAGCTATTCCATCTCTACCAACATTTGGCATCCCCACATTTCTCTGGCCATTACTCTGACTGCTAGGTTCCCAGGCCTCTGCACCTTAATTATTATTAGCTGCCACCCATTGAGGGCTCATATGGCACTGGGCACTTTCAACCTTTCCCACTTAATCATCACAACCACGTTGTGCAACAATCCTCACTGAGACTAATTTCACACTCACACATGCAGGCACTATTGTAAGCACTTTACACATGTCATTGAATTCTCACAACAAATTTGAGTTAGGTCTCTGTACCACACTTTGCCACCAAGGAAACTGAAGCACAGAGAGGTAAACTACTGTGCCTGAGGTCCTATACTACCAAGTTGAAGAATTAGGATCCAAACTCAAGACTGCTGCAATCAAGTTCATGTTCTTTCCACTGGATTGGAGCACACTGCCTCTCTTTTCCCAAGGGCAATCCCGAGCACCTCCTATCAATCTTTTCACTGGAGAATAGACTACTTTGGACCTCGGATGGGTGGACATGCTCTCTGGAGCAGCTGGGAGAGGCAGGAGCAACCTTTGCTCAGTTACAGGGATTCCCCAGGACTCCCTGGAAGTCAGGCCACACCCAACTACTTCTGCTGGGCTGGCACTCAATGTCTGCTCTAGAGTGGGATGGGGTATTTCTTTTCCTTTTTCCTTTTCTTTTCTTTTCTTTTCTTTTCTTTTCTTTTCTTTTCTTTTCTTTTCTCTTCTTCTTCTCCCTTCTCCTTCCTCCTCCTCCTTCTCCTCCTCCTCTTCTTCTTCTTCTCCTCTCTCTCTCTCAGACACACACACACACACACACACACACACACACACACACACACACACACAGAGGAGGGTGGGGAGGAGGGAGTAGGGGCGGGTGAGGACACTCACAGTCCCAAAGCTCTCTTACACCCTCTTCAGACAATACATGCTCACTGCAGCTCCTGTCCAGACAACCAATTTCTGCCATCTGAGGGCCGCCTGTCCTTTGGACCTCAAAATCCACCACCGTTCTCTGTGGACTGCAAGCTCAGTGGATCAAGTCTCTGCTAGGGGTGTTTTGTTTGGTTTTGTTTTCATGATGTTTAAAAATTTTTTAACCATTTTAACCTTTTAATTTTTCCCCGTTTTAAACCATTTTAAGTGTATAATTCAGCAGCATTAAGTCCACTCAATTATTCTACAACAGTCACTACATACATCGCCAGAACTCTTTTCATCCTGCGAAACTGAAACTCTGTGCCCACTGAACAATAACTCACCCCATTCTCCCTTCCCCCTGCCCCCAGTAACCAGCCACCATTCTACTTTCTGTCTCTGTGAATTTGACTACTCTAAATCCCTCAGGTAAGTGGAATCATACAATATTGGTCCTTTTGTATCTGGCTTATTTTACTTCCAGTCATTGTCAAGGTTCATCCATGTTGTAGCATGTGTCAGAGCTTGATTCCTTTTTAAGGCTGAGCGATCTTCCACTGTATGTATATTCCACATTTTGTTCATCCATTCCTCCACTGATGGACACTTGGGTTGTTTCCACCTTTTGGCTATTGTGAATGATGCTGTTGTGGACATTAGTGTACAAGTATCTATCTGCGTCCCTGCTTTCAATCCTTTTGAGGATATCCCTAGGAGTGGATGTTGGAGCCATTTGCGCATTCCCTAAGGTAGCCTAATGGCCTGAGGAAACCTGCCTTCACAGCTTTCTGCCCTGATTCTGCTTTGTCTCAGAGCACATGGAAGCACCTCTAGGAAAAGTGCCTCATGCTGCCCATCCGACCCCCACCCAATCACCAATGATTCCCAGCACAAGCCTCTCTGGGCTTCATTTTGTATTTTTCTGACCCATGTACTTATGGTCACATTCTCTCCTCTTGAAAACTATGTCAGTCTCTGGTTGTCCTCTCCGTCAGCTCCCCAACGGCCAGGACCACAGTTACAACAGCGTTTGTAAAACAAGTGGGGGACAGGATGGTGCAGTGGTTAAGGATTAGGCTCTGAAGCCAATTGCCAGGGTTTGAATCATGGCTCACTCCTTGTGTAAACCCTGGGCAGCCTACTTGACTTTGTCATGCCTTTGTTTCTCCATCTGTAAAATGGGGATGTTAACAATAGTATCTATCTCAAGTGATTATGAGGAATTAAATGATATACACGAAGCTACCAGTCAATGCCTAGTGTATAGTAAATGCTAAATAAATAAGAGCTGAGGCCGGGCACAGTGGCTCATGCCTGTAATCCCAGCACTTGAGGAGGCCAAGGTGGGCGGATTACCTGAGCTTATGAGTTCAAGACCAGCCTGAGCTAGAGCAAGACCCTGTCTCTAAAAATAGCCAGGCATTGGGCAGCACCTGTGGCTCAAAGGAGTAGGGTGCTGGCCCCATATACTGAAGGTGGTGGGTTCAAACCTGGCCCTGACCAAAAACTGAAAAAAAAAAAAAAATAGCCAGGCATTGTGGCAGGCACCTGTAGTCCCAGCTACTCGGGAGGCTGAGACCACAGAATCACTTGTGCCCAAGAGTTAGAGGTTACCGTGAGCTGTGACGTCATGGCACTCTACTGAGGGTGACAAAATGAGACTCTGTCTCAAAAAATAAATACATACATACATACATACATACATAAGAGCTGTTATTGGTAAGTCCTCTTTCTGCCCTCAATGTCTCTGACAAAAACCATCAGGAAGATAGTGAATGCCACCTCAGTATGTTTTCAGGGGAATTGGTATTGAGCTTACAGAATTCCCTTGCCACTACTCCTCCCTGCTCCCCTGCCACTGTGTTGATAGTCTTTGCAGGCCAGTAACCCCTCCTCTTCTGTAAAATGCTTTTGTGAAGTTAGTGTAGACAATCTAGAGAACATTCACCTTGCTCTCCTCACTCCTCCAGCCAAGCACATTGTAGCCACTGTGCAGTAGATAATCTGAGGTCCTGTTGAGGTCCAGCTCAGGCCAAACAGCTCAGGAAGGCTGCCACCAGCAGCTGGCTTCCAGAAACCTCTCTTCCCCTTCAGGAACCTGCCACAGAAGGGCTATGTTGTTTATGTCTTCCAAGGCTTGGAAAGAAAAAACCAAACTCAGTACATTTCATGCTTATCAGCAAAGATAGCCCTATCTAGTTTGTCCTGTTGGTTAAAGCGCCTTATTAATAGGGTCTATTAATAGGGTCAAGCCCATCACTTTAGTCTACTGGGCCGTTCTCCAAACATTGATTGGGCACCTGTTACAAACCAGGCACTGAGGGATACAGAGATAAACAAAGATGACTGCCTGGGAGGCCCCCAGGCCCACATAATGCAATGCTCCTAGTACTCTGAGAAGAAGTATCTCCCCTAACCCCAAATCCTCCTGGAAGAATCAGAGAATACTTCGCAGAGATAGCCCTGACTTTAGTGTTAACTCCAAAAAGAGCGGTTTGCTGGACTAAGGCCTTCAAGGAAGACAGGGCACTTCCCCAGGGAACAGGAAGCCTGTGTGCTAAGGTCTCAAACTGCCAGGGTGCTGAGGGAGGTGCCCAAGGCTGGCTGTAGCTAAACCTTAAGGAGTGAGACTGAGGCACCGAGATGCAAGAAGGCCAGGGAGGCAGGACCCAGAGCGTGGGGAAGTGATTTGCTATTGTTGTTTTCTCTGTTTTGTGAGAGTTTGGACTTTACCCTGCAGGTTTTCCAGCTGAGTTCCCCTGCGCACTAACGGCCCACAGAACTGCCTCTGGAAAGCTATCCCAGTACCTATTAGAGGTATCAGTGGAGGAAGGAGCAAGGAATACACTGAGTGGATGGGGCTGTAGGATTCACCCCCCTCTCCAAATAGAATACCTCCATTTGTACATGTGTCAAAAAATTTTGGTTTTGTTTTTTAAAACTTCGCTTTTAAAGTTCCAATGTTTGATCAAAAAAAAAAAAAATCACTACCCACACACAAATTTGAAAACTCCTATGGTGGATAGTGGGCATATATCAACAGATTTGGAGAAGGGGAGTTAATGTATTTGATTTATCAAAAATATATCTAACTGTTGTATGGAGAATGGATTACAGGAATGTATGAGAGTAGGCAGAGAAATCTATTAGAAGTCCAGGAAAGTGGTGAGAAATTGTGGAAATAGGGCTATGTTAGAAAGTAGAATAGGCAGGACTTGGTGGTGGATTGGGTATGGGAGGTGGGCCAGAACATGCCAAGAATGTCTTGACTTCTAGGTCTCTGCTTAGAGACATTGGTTGAGCGTCATTTCCTGA
The DNA here is from genome assembly GCA_963574355.1 of Loris lydekkerianus. Lineage (NCBI taxonomy): Eukaryota > Metazoa > Chordata > Mammalia > Primates > Lorisidae > Loris > Loris lydekkerianus. The sequence goes on from CAUYPK010041470.1 coordinate 10,647, forward strand.
AGGGAGAAAAATCTGATTTGGGCAAACATCTGAGCTCAGTTTTGGCCAGATCGGTTTGGGATATTGATGAGAGATTCAAGTGGAAAAGCCAAGTGGTTGGCTAGATGAGTGTGGCTTTGCAAGAGAAGGTATGGAGTAGTGCCAGAGAGTTGTGATTCAAGACTGCCTGAGCACTGAGTGCAGGTAGAGAAGAGGAGGGATCTGGGGACTAAGCCCTGGGGCACTCCATTGTTTAAAGTTCAGAAAGATGAGAAGGGCCCAGCACTGGAGACTGAGAAGGAACATCCAGTGAGGGAGGAAAGCCAGGCAAGTCTGCAGAAGTCCCAAAAACCAAATGAGAAAGGAGTTTCAAGAAGGAGTGAGTGGCAGCGCCAGTAGCTCAGTAGGTAGGGCACCAGCCACAAACACCAAGGCTGGTGGGTTCAAGCCCAGCCCAGGCCTGCTAAACAACAATGACAACTGCAATAAAAAAATGGCCAGGTGTTGTGGTGGGCGCCTGTAGTCCCAGCTACTTTAGAGGCTGAGACAAGAGAATCGCTTAAGCCCAAGAGTTTGAGGTTGCTGCAAGCTGTGACGCCATGTCACTGTACCAAGGGTGACATAGTGAGATTCTGTCTCAAAAAAAAAAAAAAAAAAAAAAAAAAAGAGTGATCAATGAGGCAAATGGTGCTGAGAAGCTTGGCAAGTTGAGGACAGGAGGTTGACCATTGGGGTTGGTAAATTGGAGGAAGCCAGGGACCCTGACAAGAACAGTTTTGGTGAAGTGGTAGGGATGAAAGATAGATTGGAATGGATTGAAAAAGGAACAGATCAAAAAAGAGTGAATGGGGAGATAATAAGAGTTGTGTTTTGTTTTAGAAAAGAGGGTGGAAATATGTTCAGATTGAGGCAGGTTGAATCTGAGGTGCCTGTAAGACAGCCAGACAGACTGTTCATTTAGGCGGATGAATATACAGGCCTGGAGCACAGGATAAAAATCTGCGCTGTAGGGTGGCACCTGTGGCTCAGTGGGTAGGGCACCAGCCCCATATACCGAGAGTGGCGGGTTCAAACCCGGGCCTGGCCAAATTGCAACAAAAAATAGCCGGACGGTGTGGAGGGCGCCTGGAGTCCCAGTTACTCAGGAGGCTGAGGCAAGATAATTACCTAAGTCCAAGAGCTGGAGGTTGCTGTGAGCTGTGACGCCACAGCACTCTACTGAGGGCAACAAAGTGAAGCTCTATCTCTAAAAAAAAAAATAAATAAATAAATAAATAAATAAAATAAAATAAAATAAAATAAATCTGGGCTGTATATATAGGTTTCTATATCAATCATTCAATAGGTAATCAATGAAGCTCAGGGGACTGATGACTTGGAAGGAAGATGGTTAAGGAGATGAATAAAAATACAAATAGTTTGGTGGGTGAGGGCAGGTCAAAAGTTGAGGAAGGAAATTCCGGGTTAATGACCTGATAGGAGCTAGTTAGCTTGGCTCTGCCCTAAAAGACATAAAGCTGGTGCACAAAAGCCTGTGGGAAGAACTCTTAAAACTCAAGGCTGTACGGAAATTATAAGTTTTATGGTGAAGATGACTCTAGATGAGATCTAATTGCTGACTTTTTTTTTTTTTTTTGGAGACAGAGTCTCCCTGGGTAGAGGGCAGTGGTGTCACAGCTCACAGCAACCTCAAACTATTGGGTTTAAACAATTCTCTTGCTTCAGCCTCCCAAGTAACTGGGACTACAGGCGCCCGCCACGATGCCTGGCTATTTTTTTTTGTTTGTTTGTCTGTTTGTTTGTTTTTTTGTAGTTGTCCTTGTTTAGCAGGCCCAGACTAAGTTCAAACCTGCCAACCCTGGTTTATGTGGCTGGCGCCCTAACCACTGAGCTATGGGCACCAAGTCTAATTGTTGACATTTTGTGATCTGGAAACTAACTGATTGTATGAATGAGCTTATGCACTACAGCAAGATACAAAATTAACCACTCAAGTTTTAAAAGAAAATGTACAGGCTGGGTGTTGGTAGCCCATGCCAATAATCCCAGCAGTTTGAGAGGCCAAAGCAGGAGGATTGCTTGAGGCTAAGAGTTCAAGATCAGCCTGGGCAGCATAGTGATATTCCACCTCTAAATAAATAAATAAATAAATAGGCTTGGCACCTGTGGCTCAGTGGCTAGTGCGCCAGCCACATACACCAGAGCTGGTGAGTTTGAATCCAGCCCAGGCCAGTCAAACAACAATGACAACTACAACCAAAAAATAGCTGGGTGTTGTGGCAGGTGCCTATAGTCCCAGCTACTTGGGAGGATGAGGCAAAAGAATGAATTAAGCACAAGAGTTTGAGGTTGCTGTGAGCTGTGATGCCACGGCACTCTTCCAAGGGCAACATAATGAGACTCTGTCTCAAAAAAATAAATAAATAAAAATAAATAAGTACATAAAAATAAAAATATCTGGGCGCCCATAGCTCAGTAGTTAGGGCACCGGCCACATACTCCTGGGCTGGTGGTTTCGAACCTGGCCTGGGCCTGCTAAACAAACAAACAAAAAGTAACCAAGCATTGTGGTGGGCACCTGTAGTCCTAGCTACTAGGGAGGCTGAGGCAAAAGAATTGCTTGAGCCCAAGAGTTTGAGGTTGCTGTGAGCTGTGATGCCACAGCACTCATACTGAGGGTGATAAAGTGAGGCTTTGTCTCAATTAAAAAAAAAAAAAAAAGAGTTTGAAAAATTACCCAGGTGTGGTGCATGTACTTGTAGCCACAGCTACTCAGGAGGCTGAGGCAGGAGGATCACTTGAGCCCAGAAGGCTGCAGTGAATTATGATCATGTTACTGTACTCCAGCCTGAGCAACAGAGTGAGATGCCATCGCTAAAAGAAAAGAAAAGCTCATCGGCTAGGGTGCCAGCCACATACACTGGAGCTGGCAGGTTCGAATTCAGCCCGGGCCTGCCAAACAATAATAACAACTACAACCAAAAAATAGCCAGGTGTTGTGGTTGGTGCCTGTAGTCCAAGCTGCTTGGGAGGCTGAGGCAAGAGAATCGCTTAGGCCCAAGAGTTTGAGGTTGCTGTGAGCTGTGACACCATAGCACTCTACCCAGGGTGACATGGTAAGACTGTCTCAAAAAATAAAGAAAAAAAGAAAAGAAAAGAAAAAATGTACACCATGACACCATTTGTGTAAAATTTTAAAATTCCCAGAAATCAATATTATATAACATTTATAGATATACACTGTGTGGTTAAGGCATAAAATAAGGACCCTCCCCAACTATCAACTTCAGGATAATGGTTGGCAATAGACTGCGTAGAAGAGGAAAGGGATGGAGAGAACGTTAACTGTTTCTACAATGTTTTCTTTCTTCCTTTACAAGAAGTTTTTGAAGACAAATATGACAAAAAAATGAACCTTTGTGAAATCTGGATCATGGCTGTGTGTGTATTATAATGGTACAACTTCACCAGGTTGTTGTGAAGAATGAGTTAATGTATCTAAAGAGTTTTGAACAGGGCTAGTATACAATTATATCCAGTAAATATGAATTATTAGAATCAGCTATTATTGTTTCTGTACTTTTCAGTATGTTTGAAGGGTTTCAAAATTGAATATACACTTCTATACTTAAACATGTATTTAATTATATATTTACATTAATGTGTTATATATTTAAATATTTAATTAGGGGGATTAAAGATGGCAGCTGAGTAACAGCTTCCTTGTAACTGGGCTCGGCGAATCTGGGGAGACAAGACTCCAGACATCTCTGGCCGGTGGGATCTGCCTATGATCATCCCTTTGAGGATACAGGGAGCCAGCAAGGGACTTCTGTACCCCAGGAGGAAGACAAAAACAGTGGAAAACTGGCAAGTGGCTGCGTGTGTTCGATCAACCTAATCACACCGGCAACCGTGAGTACAAGCAGCAGTGAGACTGCAAACCGGAAAAGGCCTTACCTGTGAACTTTTTTGGTGTTCTTGGACTTGGCGCTCAGTTGAGCTGCATTGGGGAGAGCTTGAGCAAAAGTGTGGAGAACTTTGGGCATTGTCTGG
>CAUYPK010041472.1:0-25735 GCA_963574355.1 Loris lydekkerianus
GCAGGTCTATTTTTAGATCTCTAAGTGTTCTCCATATATCTTTCCAAAAGGAATGTGTTAATTTGCATTCCCACCAGCAGTGCAATAGTGTTCCTTTTTCTCCACATCCATGCCAACATCTCTGGTTTTGGGATTTTGTGATATAGGCTAGTCTCACTGGAGTTAGATGCTATCTCAAGGTAGTTTTGATTTGCATTTCTCTGATGATTAAAGATGATGAGCATTTTTTCATATGTCTGTAGGCCATGTGCCTGTCTTCTTCAGAGAAGTTTCTCTTCAAGTCCCCTGCCCAGCCTGCAATGGGATCCCTTGTTCTTTTCTTGCTAATGTGTTTGAGTTCTCTATGGATTCTAGTTATTAAACCTTTGTCAGAGACATAACCTGTGAATATCTTCTCCCATTCTGAGGGCTGTTTGTTTGCTCTACTTACTATGTTCTTGGCTGTGCAGAAGCTTTTTAGTTTGATCAAGTCCCAATAGTGTATTTTTGAAGCTGCTTCTATTGCCGAGGGGGTCAGGAATATTTACTTCTGAGGCTCGCCCAGATGTCTGCCCAAATTGGCCCTTACAGATCTTTTCTTACCCTGCAGCCTGGGCTTAGAAAACTCAAGAGCCCATTGTATAGGACTCCTTTCTCCCTACTTTATGGTTGGATCACCTTTTCCTTGGGCAGTAGAAATGCTTCTGCCTGGGTGACTGAACAGGAGGAAGACCAATGGGAGAAGAAAATGTCCCATGTGTTCTCAAATGGGACATTTAAAATGTCCTTTAAAATGTCCTGGTCTTCCATAGAGTACTCTATGACTTCTAGGGTCTATGGTTCTTGAACGTGCTTAAAATGTCAAGAAGAGAGTATCAGGATAGCGTTTCTTTAGCTGGAAAATGGAAAAGTCAACTGGGCTGCTGAGGTTGGGGTGAGTGGGATGCTATGGTGGGACTTGAAGATGGAGGAGCAAAAGGACCAGGAGCTGTAATAGGTGGCCCTGAACTCCATCCTCAACACACACACACACAAGCGTACACGCACATATGTCATCTCAAAATATAAAGTCCAAACATCATTATACATATGCCACCATGATTTTTTCCTAGACAAGAGAAAAGATCAATAGTAGATTTATGATTAATAATTATGCAACCAAAACTTAGCTATCCTTTAGGAAGCATGTGACCTTGGACAAATTCTCTTTCATTTCTGAACCTCTGTTTTTTCACCTGTTAAACAGAGATAATAATCTCTCTTTGTTGCTAGTCTCACAGAACTGAGAATTTTACATGTGATCCTAAACATAAAACTGCTTTGTAAGCTGTAACATATTATCTATCTTCTCTCTAAGGTACTGGGTTAGGAGGAACTATTCAGATAATCACCAAATTTGGAGAAAGTCAAGCAAGGAGGAAGAAAAGCTGACCTGTGAGAGAATGTGCGCAGAAAGGACCCAGGGTAGCTAATTCCCCCCCCCCCCCCCAGTTGCCAGATGGGGCCTCATCTTCCAGCCAGTCTCCACACAGGAATCCAGCTCTGAGTTAGGGGGCTTTGGAAAGGGTGGTGCCCCCCTGAAAAGCCCACCTGGAGTCCGCTTTCTAGAAGAAAATATAAAAATAAGTTTAAATCTGGTCCCTGGATGTTTTTTAGCACCGTCGTGTTCCTAGCAGGGAGCATTTAGAGTGAGCGAGGTATTTTAGTAAATGCCTCAATTTCCCATGCATGCCAGACAGCAGTGCCTTCCAAATGTGGTTCACAGGCCGCCCACAGAAGCTTTAGTGAGGCTGTTAGAAATGCAGGGTCCTCCCAGAATGTGGAATCAGGCTATAGGTCTGCTACCCAGAAACCAACCCTGTCAGTGATTGTGGACACTCAAATGTACACACTGAACACAAGGCTGGGGGCAAAAATAACGCAACACCCATAGATGAACAACTGCATGCCCACACAAGAGAAAAACACAATGACATTCCAGAAGGGAGGAAGTGGAGGAGCAGGGGAAAGAGGAGGAGGAGGGGGACACTGGTCAGGTCCCACCTAATGGGCACAATGCAGGTACAGGGCACCCCTCCTGGGCGAAGGGCTCAACTACAACTTGGACTTTACCCAACAAACACAAACAATGTAACCTAATCGTTTGTACCCCCATATTAGTCTGAAACAAAATTATATATATTTTATATATATATATATATATTATATATATATATATATATATATATATGCAATAGCTCCATTTAGTTAAACTTCTCTTTACATGTCAGACACTACCCTAAGCGCCTCCTGTGTATTAACGTGCCTGTACCCACAATCAATATTATACAGTAAGTATTGTTATTATCTCCAATTTACAGGTGGAAAATGGAGCTCACGGTAGCAAGTGACTGCCCAAAGTTCACAGAAGAGAATGAATCCCAGACCTGAAGGGTGCACCCAGATCGTGGGCTTTCCAGCTGACATACATCTGGCCACACCTATAGGCAACATACAACAGGAATGTGGCATCCCTGTCCACGGGCAGCTTAGGTCCCCCCTGCTGACACTGGGACAAAGCCAGCAGCACCCAGACTGAAGATGGCCCTCAGCACCCAGTCTCCCACGCCAAGCAGCCCCTCTCTCTTTTATTCCATTATGGTTTGCTTCTTGAGATACATTTGTGATGTTTAATTTATACCCCAGATCATAAAGTGATTGCATCACTAAAAAGGCTGTGATGTTGATTTATACAGCAGTTGTCTGTGCCTGTTAATTAGAGAAATATCATTTGGCTTCCTACCGAAGAAAAACAATAAATTATAGAGGAGGGGGGGGTGCAGTCACCCCCCAAACCTGTGCTGGTTACTTCTCTTGAAGGTTATTTATCTTCCTAACCGATTTTATTCTGTTTATGCCAACAACCTTTGGAAAAAACTGTGACTTGGGCTGAGGATAAAAGGATGGTAGAAAAAGAAAGATGGGAAAATAAATGCAGAAATCATCTCTATTCACAGATTGGTGCCTACAAACACTGGTGCACAGGGCTGCAGACATGTGGGTCAGCTCCCTCCAAGTGTTTTTCCTCAGCCGCCACCTTCCACACCCCATCTCTCACTCCCACATCCTTATCCCCACGGCAGGATGCTTTTTAGCAGAGTCAACTAACAAGCAACTTTCAGGAGGAGGGGGGTCATTGCCTCTTATCACAGGGACTCTGTGCAGTGCACTGTGAACCCAGGCAGAGATGCCTTTCCATCCAATAATTATCATTGACCTCATTTATGCCCAAGGTTAATACAAAGATGAGATCTTTCTTCATTCGTTCAATCACTATTGATTCAGAAAACATTACCAACTGCCTCCTACATGCAGGCAGTGGGGTAAAGCTGGGCGCATGGGGGTCGGTGGACATGGTCCTAACCCCAGACCTCATGGAATTTATTCCCTAAGAGGGAAGATGACATGCACCGGGTATCAGAGAGAGGGATGTGAAATGGCAACTGCGTCACCTGCTATAATGAAGAGGAACAAGGGATTATGAGAGGCTTCTATGAAGAAGTTAAGTCATCAGGGGCGGCGCCTGTGGCTCAAAGGAGTAGGGTGCCGGCCCCATATGCCAGAGGTGACAGGTTCAAACCCCGCTCCGGCCAAAAACTGCAAAAAAAAAAAAAAAAAAAAAGGCAGTTACATCTCCGGGCTGAGTGAGCCTGGCTAAGAGAGAGAGGAACATTCTAGACAGAAGGACCATCAAGTGTACAGGCTGCCACATGGAGGAAGGAGAGGGTGAATGCAAGGCTGAAAGATACTCAGGGGCCGCAGTGGACAGTTGGTGGTGTGTTGGGACACGAGACTGCAGCCCTGCAGGGCCCTTTCATGTGGCCTCGCAGGTAAGATTTTGGAAGAGGTGTGGGGGCAGACCACCCAGGCCCACAGGCACAGAAGCAGCTGGGAGCAGTGGGAAGACGCTGTAGGGCTTAAAGCTCAGGCACAGGGCGGTATGATTACAATTACATTTTGCAAAGGTCATTGTTTCGTGCCTTTAAAAGAATTTGAGTTTTCTGAGATTGAAAGGGCTTCAAGATTAAGCTGAGGTAAGCAGCTCCCACGTGGAAGTGGAACATTACGGAATGTCATGGAACGTGGCTAAACCAGGACTCCAACATCTCTGCTGGGGAGGAACCCGTCTTCCTCTCAGCCTCGCCCCTGCCCCCATGGATCATCTGGGCACCATGAATGTGCATGTCTGGAAGCTTCTGTCTTGCAACTGGCAGAGGTGACAGCAGAAAGGGGAGGGAAATGGATTGAAGGAGGGGTGGCAGTCATCACATCTGCCCTCTGCCCCAATCCCGGACCTGAATCAGAGCTCTTGTTATGACCGGGGTGAGGCCTAGAAGGTGTTGGTGAAGAGCCTTGTGGATTCTGCTCTGTCTAATCCTTCCCTCCACAGCACCCTCGTGGACCACTCAAGTTAAGACAGTCCCCAGCAGGTTCCCCTGTTCATTTCCACCATGAAAGGTTACAGTGCGTTTATTCACCTCTTCATTTGTGTTCTCCACTAGAATGAGAGCCGACGTCTTTCCTTTGTTCCTCGATTTATCTTTATAACATACATGGTCCTGCCACATGGTAGCTTTTGTGCCGTGGATGAATGGTGGGTGAGTGAGTTATGACTCCAGAGCATTAGCAGACATTATTCCGGACAGAGCTAACATGTGCTGAAAGGAAAGTACAAAGAAGTTAGAGCAGGGAGGATTAACCGTGAGGGTGCTTTTATTCTAGGGTGCTCGGGGAAGCCCTTTTGGATGGTACTTGAGAAAATGAGCATGAAGGTGTTTGGAAACAGAGCATTCAGGCAGAGGAAAGGGCCAGGACAAAAATCACAGAGACTTGCTGGAAGTCACGCTTGAGTCATGGCTGATGCCCATGTTTTCTTGTCTGAAAACTTGGAAGGATGGGATTGTTGTTCCCTGAGATTAAGTCTGTGGGCACACGTGTGGGTGACAGTAGCTGCGGGATTCCGTCAGCTGGCCCCCAAAATGAGATTTTGGAAACAAGGAGCCAGGGAGAGAGAGAAAAAAAATGGTGAATGCCAGATAGGACTGTTACTGTCACACTGATGTTACTAGAGCGCAGGGGAGGTGTCCGCTTGGGAGGACAGGGTGTGGGGAACGCTACAGAAAATGTGTGGGTGGGAGGAGGTTGGGGGAAGCCAGGGCACTGGATGAATATACTATTTTTGTAATCACCTAGTGCTTTTGGGGTGTGTGGTGGGGGGTGTCACAGTGTTTACTCCTACAAAGGAGAAAAGACTAGAAGACCACATGGGATTTTTTGTTTTTGTTTTTGAGACAGAGTCTTACTCCACCACTCTGGGTAGAGTGCTGTGGCATCATAGCTCACAGCAACCTCAAACTCTTGGGATCAAGAAATCCTCTTGCCTCAGCCTCCCAGTAGCTGGGACTACAGGCTCCCGCTATGATGCACAGCTAGTATTTTGTTTGTTTTTTTTTCTATTTATAGTAGAGACACGGTCTCACTCTTGCTCAGGCTAGTCTTGAACTCCTGAGCTCAAGCAATCCTCCCACATCAGCCTCCCAGAGTGCTAGGATTACAGGTGTAAACCACCATACCCAGTTAAGACTAGGTTCTTGATGACTTCCAAGCCATGGCTGCACCACTTCTGTATCATGAATGCTTCCTGAAATCTCTGACTAGTGGCAGGCATGAGAAATAGCACGGTGAATGAGGACACTTTAGCCCATTGTGGAAGATCTCCAAGCTGGACACAGAAGGCTTCTTGCCCTCTCTTGCTCTCCTCCAAATAACACAGCTTGTGACTCATCTTGGACCCAGACTTTGCTGGCTTTACAGTCGAGGACCCTGGAGTCTGCAGCTGAGGGCCATGGTGGGTTTTTGGAGAAGGCTATCCTGCCCCGAAGCCCCAGGGCTGTGTTTTGGTTTCATTTAGATCAAGCTTCTGAACCAAGCAAAGGGAAAAGACAGCCCCAGAAAGCACCTTCCAAACACATGTGCAATCACATCCGGGTCTGTCTACACAAGCAGGGGCGGAGACCTACAACTCATAGCTTTCCTTTTAAATCTGCAACTGCACCTGTTCATCTCATTCCACCACAGAAAGATGCCCCACAAGGCAAGAAATAGGCGCCTTTTAATGCATCTGGGATATTACTCATTTCTACTTTTTAAACATTGTACCCCTTGATTGCACTAATGTACACAGCTATGACTTAACAATAAAAATAAATAAGTTAAAGAAAAACAACAACACAAAAGAACAAAAAACCAAAAAACCAAATTGTGGTGCTTTTGAACACAGAAATTCTGTTGGAGAGCAAGCCCATCTTGGAAACCATCGTTCACAGGATGAGTTGTGTCCCTCAAGATGGCGCACACTGAAGCTCTAACCCCCAGTACCTGAGAGTGAGAGCACATTGGGGCCCTGAAGAAGGTGATTAAGTTACAGTTAGGTCCTTAGGCTGGGCTTTAATCTAATGTGACTGGCGCATCCTTATAAAAAGAGATCAGGGTGCAGACACAATGCCAGAGGGAGGACTGTGAGAACATGGCCCTCTGCCAGCCGAGAGAAGAGGCTTCGGGAGACGCCAACCCTGATGATCTTGAACTCCCAGCCCCCATAACTGTGAGAAGAGTGAATGTCTGTTGTTTAAGACACACAGTCCGCGGTGTTTTGTTGTGGCAGCAACAACAAATTGCCATTCTCACTGCACACGGTGCCTGGATGAGAGGTTCTCTTAGAAGTTTGGTTTGCTAATTTTGAGGAATATTGCGAAAGTCTCAGCATCCTCTGAACTCTTATCAGGGACTCCAACCCACCAATTTGTAAGGACCCCTTATCCCAGAAAGATGCTCCAACCACATTCTCCTTTTCCTTCCTCTCCTTTGAATGCCCATGACATAAACCCTGAAATGACTCTAGACCAGAGATGCACACCAACATTATGTTGCTAAATTGTATTCACCAAACACTGCTATGCTGGCTGTACCTCAGAGTTCATGGATTATAATCTTGGGGACTTTGGGAAGGGAATGACACATTCAGGAAGAAGTCGTGATGTAACTGGAGAGGCCATACACAGCAAGTGGCCCACATGGCACTTACTTTGAAGCACACACCTAAGTCTTAATATGTAGCACAGTTTTACAAAATCCATGTCTTAAGCCTCACGAGAAGAACCCTGTGCTCTGCTTCAGTGTATAGCAGCTGGTGCTTTGCACACAGTAGGTACTCAATACTTGTCAATCACTGCTGGAGCACATAAAATGTTGTATCTCCTTATGTCTGAAGCTGGATGTTTTGTCTCAGAGTTCTTACAGAACTTTTTTGCATCATATCATTTTATAAAATTCCATTGTATTTTTTTTTTATATATTGAACAGAATGGGAACAGGGAAAGCTGTGGTCAATGGTTACTTGGGTGCTCCCAATGAAGCCCCTCCTGGTATGAACAACCTGGTGAAGCCCCTTCCCACAAAGGCTCTGACTATGTCGTAGGACCAAATGGGTGGGATGCTGGCGAGCATGATGTACGCTGAGACCTCTAAGTTCAAGGACCAGCAGGATAGAGCGTCATGGGAGTCGTAGACATAACTTTCCATCTGAATGTCTATTAACATTTTAGGACGTGTGCCATTATGAGAGTTTTTAGATACACAAAAATCAAGAAACAAAATCCATGTGGATAGAAACAAATGCAGACCTCCCAGCAACACTGAAAACTGAGCAAGTTAAGCTTGCAGCGGTGACTCAGAAAGGACGCTGTCGATTGTGTTTCTTGGAAGTCAAACAATGGACCATAATAGAGTCTGTCTCAAAAATTTTAAAGTGACTCACATGGTATACCTTATGTAACCAAAACAGCATCATTTTGAAATACGATCAATATATTTTGAAAAGGTACTAGTGATGGGCAGCGCCTGTGGCTCAGTGGGTAGGGTGCTGGCCCCATATACTGAGGGTGGTGGGTTCTAACCCGGCCCCGGCCAAACTGCAACAAAAAATAGTCAGGTGTTGTGGCGGGCGCCTGTAGTCCCAGCTACTCGGGAGGCTGAGGCAAGAGAATTGCCTAAGCCCAAGAGCTGGAGGTTGCTTTGAGCTGTGATGCTACGGCACTCTACTGAGGGCAATAAAGTGAGACTGTCACAAAAAAAAAAAAAAAAAAAGGTACTAGTGATACTTTACCTTTTATTTTTCAGACTATACTTCCAAAATCTCTTGTATGGTTTTCACTTAAAGTACATGTCAGTTCAGACGAAGCACGTTCTGAGTGCTCAGAGTCACGTGTGGTGACCATGCAGGGCAGTGCAGGCTCGGGCATTGGACTTGCTCTCTTAGAACTCATGCTGTCAGCATGCTCCCTTTGGGAACCGTCCACTGTGTTCCGAGAAGGCCAAGCCAGCCATGAAGGAGAACTTGACGTGGTCAACAGCCATGCCCCGCTCCTAGCTGGCAGCTGGCCCTCCAACTCGCCACCCATAAGAGTAAGTGACCTTGGAAGTGGCTCCTCCAGCCTGGAGCCCTCCAAGCTTATGCCACATGGACTAGAGATGAGCTAAGCAGTTGTGACTGTTTGAAGTCATCAGAATATGATGATTTTTGTTAAAAGGCAGTAGATGAGAGTTACCAATGAGATCAGCTGATGAAGCATTCATTGGAGTCACTGGAAAGTGCAATAGAGTAAAAGTCTGTCACCATCTGAAAGGAACATGAAGACCAGCTGGAAAGGCCTTTCGCTGTGGGGGTGAGCGTGTTCACTGGGGGTGCACAGGTGCTGGGCTCCAACGTGAGCTGTGCCACTAGGGTGCAATATATTCTTAGCTAGCTCAGTTCCTCCCTCTGAGCAACTGTAGTGCTCAGACCTGGCCCCAGCAGCCCCCGCAGCCCAGCTGCACCTTTCTTATAAACATAATATGAGGATTGAAGGTTATAGATATAAAAGAAAGGACAGAAAAAGAAAATCAAAAATGTTCAAAAATAATAAAAGGTGTCCTGATCTTTTCCATCTCTGCATGTTCTGGGATTCAATAAATGATATTGTATAAACAAATGGATGAATAAACAGATAAACAAACAAAACAAATGAATGGGGGAAAATATCAGAGCATAAGAAAGAAAAAGAAAACGGTGGCTGGACCTAAGAATTCTGGCTAAAATCAACCACAACAATAATGAGGAACCATGGAAGGCAGGGATGAAGATGACACTCTGTGAGTGCTCACGTGTTCCAAGGGGTATGCAAAATAGACAACGCATTTTCCTGTACATTCATTTGTATGTTTACTGCAGCATCACAACAATTCTCCACAGTACACACTTAGGTCTTTTGACAGAGGGATTGAAGACCAAGTCAACTAGACAGAATAAGTAAGATGTAGTGTTCCATAGGTCAGCAGGGTGACAGTAGTTTGCAACAATCAATGTACATTTCAAAATAGCTAGAAGAACAGCTAGAAGAAAATAATTTGAATGTTAATGGTGTAAAGAAGAGATAAATCCTTAAGATGCTACATATCCAGTTGTATTGATTTAATCTTTACAAATTATACGAATATATATAAATTACCGCATGTACCCCCCAAATAGTTACATCTATTATGTGTCAAATTAAAAATAAAGGTACACATAAGAAGTAAATTCATAAGACGCCATCAATGGGAAACAATTATTAGTTCATCTAGGCTTATCCCAACTTCAAAGAAAAAAAAGAAAGAATCAGGAGTAGAAAAGAAAATCAATGAGCCTGTCATTAAAGAGGTGCCATTCGTACCCAAGTGACGAGAAACGGGCAAAGGGAAAGACGGGGAGAGGAGGAAGGGTAAGAGACTCTCACATGAGGAAGGATAGGAGGAAGAAGGGGAAAGAGACGGGAACACAGGAAAGAAAGTGAGGGAGGAACCCTGAAGGGGGGGGACCTGGCCCAGCAGCCCCCGCAGCCCAGCTGCACCGTGTGAGACAGCTGACCAAGAGGGGCGCGGTGCTTACAAAGAAGGGATCTGCGCTTAGCTTCGTGCTCCACTGTCGCTATCTTGAAACTCTTAATTTTAGAACAAGGAGCCGCACGTTTTCACTTGACACCGGGCCCCACCAGTTCTTACATAGCGTTTGTACATGGAGCTTTCACTGTGAAGCCCTGTGGACGTCACTGTGTGTGTGTGACTCATTTTCATGAAATTGTGAGTGAACCTGCATGTCGTGAACACGGGAAGGAAGGACCCAGAGGGGAGACAGTGGGAAGAACTCAGGAGCCGAGAGGCTGGGAGGACAGAGGCATTGCCTGTGAAGGTGACCTCAACGGTGGTCGCCTCTCCTCCAGGGAGCAGAGCATGGGTCACGAAGAGAAAGGCACACTCTCACCTGCTGGGATCAGCCCCGAGAGGTGTCTCCAGGGCCGTATCATGAGCTGACAGGATTCTTTAGTCCCTAGATTTCGCACCTGCCCCACTAAGCCTGATAGAACATGCACAAAATCCTTAAGGTATCATTTATTCACCCACTCATTCATTCACTCAACATTTTGTGCATTCCCAAGAAGTGCCAGGTGCAATGCTGATCTTAACAAAGAAGCGAAAATAAATAATTTCACCCCTTCCTTCAGGAAGCTCCTAGCTAGTTAATGGCCTCCAACGTGTAATGTACATCAAAAGCAGAATGTGAGAGAGAGTTAAGTGCTGGGATGTTGAAAGATTTAGTTTACAAACCCAAGTGCAGTCTGAATCAGCCCTGAGAGAAGCATAGAACTTCGGGACTTGGCTTCTAACCTCAGTCTCTTTGTTTACTTTTTTTTTTTTTTTTCAGACAGATTCTCATTCTGTTGCCCTGGGTAGAGTGCCATGGAGTAATAGCTCATAGCAACCTTGACCTCTTGGGCTCAGGAGATCCTCCTGTCTCAGCCTCCTGAGTAGCTGTCCTGACTATAGGTGTCTGGCACAATACCCGGCTAGTTTTTCTGTTTTTAGTAGAGACAGGGTCTTACTCTTGTTCATGCTGGTCTCACTTTCCTGATCTTGGCCTCCCAAGTGCTGGGATTACAGGGTGAGCCACTGCAGCCGGCCTCCTCATTTACTTTTTCAGCACCTCTGCTTCTAGGGAAACTCAAAAAAATAGGCTCCCTCCACAGCTGATATGACACCCCTTACTGCTACCACCTGCAGTATGATCTTACCATCCCTTCCCCAATCTTCTAGAAGCACTAAATGGGAAGCCTAGGCACAGCAAACACGTGTACACAGACTCTGCTCGGCTGAACAGATACAGGGAGGAGACGTGGCTTGAGATGAGAGTGAAGTGTAAATTCCCACACAGCGGGAAGGACTCTCAGTCTGTAAAACCAAATCAAAGAATCAAAGTGGTAACCCCACCACCACTCCCCAGTCTAGAACCAAGTGAGCCAGGAACTAGCTCAGTCCCATGTTGAAAAAGGAAAAAGAGAGAAAAAAAAAGTAAGTCTAAACAAAAGAGAACATTTCACCCTTCAAGAAGCGTCCCTAGAAGCCATGGTAAGAGGCTTGATGAGAGCTCCGGCCACTTGCCTATCTACCTCGCCGCTCCCCCGGCTTTCATAAACACTTACCATTTCATAAAAGTTACAGTTTTACACATGATTTCTAAGCTGCCAAAAATGTACAGTGTACGCGGCCCTGCCTGTCCCAACATGTTTTATAAACATAACAAGCTGTAGCAGCCACCCCAGATGTTTTCACAACTTATTTTTTTTTTCATAATTTAAAATCTGTTCAACCTGATGTTTTTTGCTTCGTGTGCATTTCAACTGTAAAAAAGGAAACTGGAATATTATTCATGTGCTGCTATGCTGTTACACCTAATTTCTTCTCAAGTTCACACTAAACTGAAATGTCTCTAGGAACCTTAAAAAAGGCAACAGCTGAGAAAGTGAGGAAATATGTCAAGCACTTGTAAATAAACAGCTGGCTCCCGACATATGGATTTTCTTCTATATTTTTCAGGTGCCACAATCTCCCATCCGTATCTGCCAGCCCTGCAGCGCACGGCATAATTCAACTGTAATTGATAACGTACAGGCAGATGGAGAGGACTGCCAGCTCCTCCCTCACATCTCTGGGGACGCTGCAGAAATCAAAGCAGATGGCCCAATTGCATCTTCTTTATGTGTTGCTGCAAGCTCCTCTGTCTGCAGGATAATGGATCATTATGGCCTGCTGTGTACAAACACCAATATGCTTTTAAATCTGGTTCTCAAGCTTATGAAAAAGCACTATATTTCATATTAATTTGTGAAGCTGCATTTAACAAGGTCCACTGTTGTTAATTTATGGTTTGGTCGGGCGGGAGGGAGAAGTTCCCATGGAGAGCTGTCCCTTAGCCCCCCTCCCCCGTTCTGGCTGGCTCTCCTCCCCGAGCCCTGCCTCCCACCCACCCAGCGGTGGTCAGCTGGTAGGAAGGCAGTATCCAGATCTCCTGCTCTGATATGTAATTGATGGATCGTATTCCAGCAGTCAGGGGTTTGCTGAACATGCCATTGGAGAGAAGGTTGGGTTTTAATTCTCCATCAGTGGCACAGACAAGGTAAAGGGGGAAAGTCTCAGAACCACCCTTTCCACACTGTTGCCTCCTCTTCTAGCTCCTCCAATGAAAATATAAAGGATGGCAGGGGAAGAATCAACCAATGCCTGACCTGCTCATCACAATTTTTACAAGAAGGGATTCATGGCAAAATTGCAAAATCAGAAAGGTTTTCAATACTACACACACTTTTTTTTTTTTTTTTTTTTTGAGACAGAGTCTCACTCGGTTGCCCTGGGTTGAGTGCTGTGGAGTCACAATGCACAGCAACCTCCAGCTCTTGGGCTCAAGAGATCATCTCATCTCCGCCTCCCAAGTAGCTGGGACTACAGGAGCCTGCAACAATGCTGGACTGGCTTTGCTATTTTCAGTAGAGACACAGTCTCGGTCTTGCTTAGGCTGATCTCAAACTCCTGAGCTCAGACGATCCACTCTCCTTTCCCTCCCAGAGTGCTGGGATTACAGGCGTGAGCCACTGCGCCCAGCAGTACACACACATAAACTTTGAAGAGACCTCCTTTCCTTATTGAAAAATATTTTTGAGCCCCCACTATGTCCCAGAAAACATCCTGAGGACGAAGGAGACCAAGGGGCATGTGGAAGGATGCCCCTGCCTCTGGCAGCTTATGACTGCAGCTGCAAGGAGGAGCTGGAGGCAGGTGGGGGCTGCAACAGGAACTCAAAGGTGGAACAAATCAAGCCCGCTTGGGGATCTACAAGTTGTGCTGTGACCTGTGGGATGAGTAGGACCTGGCCCAGTGACAAAATATGCAGGCAACGTCGAGGCCTTACGTTAACAGTTCTTTGTATTGTGGGATGCAGAACCTTTAAGGAACCTTGAACTGGAAAGTAAAGGAATCACGTTCCTCCATCCTGCCTTGGGCCTGCCTCCATCCACTTTGTCCCAGGAGTGGTACAGCCAGCCGCGAACACACTCTTTTCCCTGAGATGCTCGTAACTGATGATTTGAAGACAGTATTGTGGCTCAGTGCCTGTGGCTCAAGCGACTGGAGTGCCAGCCACATACACGGGAGCTGGCTGGTTCAAATCCAGCCTGGGCCTGCCAAACAACAATGACAACTACAACCAAAAAATAGCTGGGCATTGTGATGGGCACCTGTAGTTCCAGCTACTTGGGAGGATGAGACAAGAGAATCGCTTAAGCCCAAGAGTTTGAGGTTGCTGTGAGCTATGATGCCACAGCACTCTACCCAGGGTGACAGCTTGAGACTCTGTCTCAAAAATAAATAAATAAAATAAAATATCGACGGGATTGCTAGTCAAACGCCTACAAGGATGTGGCAGGTCAGAAAACTGGGTGCAGCTGTGCAATAAAAGTGGATGAGCCTGGGGCCGGGAACTGGGAGGCAGCCTGTGTAAGGAAAGAAACCCTTCTGCTGGCCAGGGTGGTGGGAGCCCCATCTGTAGTTCTTGCCTTTGAGTATTAGAATTAATTAGTAGCGGGAGGATTAGAGGGATCAGTAAATCAGAATAAAACTACAGTTTTATTTAACTACAGTTAAATAGAAGGGGTAAGATCGAGTGCTTGAAACACAACAGGGTGACTGTAGTTAACAATAATTTACTGTGTACTTTAAGATAGCTGGAAGGGTAAGACTTGCATGTTCCCCACAAAAAGAAATAATACATTTTTGAGATGATAGAATCCCAATTACCCAGATTTGATCATTACATTACTATCAAAATACCCCAGAAATATGTACAACTATTAAGTATGTATAAATGTTAAAATTTTTTAAATTAAAAATCAATGAAACCAAAGAACTAGCTTCACACATGTCACCTCATGTTTTTTTCTCATGAAGCCTCCTTAAGTCTCCCCAAACCAGGAAACAGTGACTTTCTTCCGTCTCAGATGACTTGGCTCCTTGCTGATGTGCCCCCGTTTAGGGCAACTGTGAGCAGGAGTGAGAGAAGCTACTGGAACAACGGAGCAAAAGGCTGTTGGCTGCCCACACCGGCGCTACAGCACCTTTCCTCACCTAGGCTCCAGCAACCAGTGTGCCCTCATGCTCTGCCTGGGTCTCAGGTTTAAAGCCATATTATTAACAACAGCGACATCTGACAAAAATTTTAAATTGAAGCTGGGCACCTGTAGCTCTGTGGTTAGAGCACCAGCTCCGTGCACCAGGGCTGGTGGGTTTGAACCCGCCCGGGTCTGCTAAAGACAAAAAGAAAACTTAGCCAAGTGTTGTGGAGGGTCACCTGTAGTCTGAGCTACTTGGAAGATGAGGTAAGAGGAGCTCTTAAGCCCAAGTGTGTGAGGTTGCTGTGAGCTGTGACGCCACAGCACTGTACTGAGGACAATATACTAAGACTCTGTCTAAAAAAAAAAAGAAAAAAATTTAATTGGGAGACTTGACCTCTAAAGCTTCTCCTAAAATTTCAGCATATCTGACAAGCACCCCACAATATCACTCGGCAACAGCTGCTGGGAGCTGAGGCCGACTCAGACCCACCCCTCGGCCACACTCCTGCCGTGGCCCTGACCACGTCAGAACCCACCAGTCTTATAAAATAAGGCAGCTTCAATCCACAAGGTAAAGCCTTTTGTATAGGCTTCATGATAGTAAGTAATATACGTATCTTTCTTCTTGTAGACAAACAAAACAATGTAAAAAAAAAAAAAAAAGCATGAACCTAATGTCTTTTTTCCCACAAACACAAATTCATTACATAGTCCTCACAACCGAGACGTGATGATCAGGTTGATTCCCTCATTTGCTAAGTTTTTTCAGTGAAAACATAAAATAGGTGATGGTTCATCACTAAACAAGCTTGAGTCATAATCATATTTGACAGACACGGGACTGCGTTGTCTTCTAGAATCCGAGCAGCAGAGGAAGACATGAAGAAGGCAGTGTCTTCGGGTGACCTGGACGACCACAGGAATAAGAAGTTTCAATAGCTAAGAGGCCCACGCCTTTCTCCTTGACCTCTTTTTCAAATCTCTCAAATTTCCATTTTCTAACATCCTTCGAAAGAAGCAAAAGTGTAATTGCAGGTGGACGTGATGGTACCTAACTTACTCCATGCTCTTCTGCTAGGGTGGGGGCAATGATTCGGGACAAATTTCTTTACCTCATTTTCCACGTTCCTATATAAAAGGATAGAGCCCGAGGTAGCTCAGCAGTCTGTATCATGCACAAGGCATCTATGGGTCTCAAAATGACTGATGCAGTCATCCATTCATGCATTTAACACTCATGTGTCAAAGTACCCACTAGGATCCCGACTCCTTCCAGTTCAACTATTTTTTCATGAAAAGTTCAATGTCTCTGGCTTTCATACGTGTTCATGGACAGTCAGACATTTTATTCTCTCCTTCCTCCCTTTTCCCCATTTTGGCTTTGCAAAATGAGAAACCGCACATATATCTGTCTTAAATAGTAGGGAACGGGGCTAATCGTAGTGGGGCCTGGGAAGACCCCTGGAAGCATATTCTGAAAGCAGGGTAGGGAACCTCTCCATGGTGCCTTCTCCCAGAGTTTCTAGAGGGAAACCAACTGATAGCTCGACCACTGGCTCACAACGATGGGCTAGCTTAACTGCCTCCCGTGCTGGTCTGTGCAATTCTAAAGGCCCACGTGCCAATATGTCGTGAGCATGGCCTTTGGGTTACAAGGACCTAAGTTCAAATCTTGGGCCTGTACTTACTTGCTGTGTGATTTTGGAGTGCTTATTCAATCTCTCTGGGTCTCCATTCATTCCTTGAATAAAATACAATAAATAAGAGTTACATCATAGTTATTCATAAAGAAACAAAATAAGGCTGAAAACATCTCACAATACCTGGCACATACTAAGTGTCGTTGGGATCAGTCCCATGTCTCTGGAGCAGTGGTTCTCAACCTTCCTAATGCTGCAATGCATTTTCATTGTTAAAAAAGGGATTGCGACCCACAGATTGAGAACTGCTGCTCTAGAGTCTGTGTCATTTTTCCACAGCCCCCCAATATGCAAAGTGCTCAGAGAATGTGTTTTGAGCTAAAAAGATTCTTTCCCAGCCTAACCCACCATTTGGACTGGCCTCCTTTCAACTGGAATTAGCCATGTCAGAGCTTATTGTTACATCCCTGGGTGTCTCCAATCCCCCTCTCCAAGCATTAGAATCATGGCCAGTTTTTTCTCCTGAAGTGCAAAGATTTTCAAACCAGAAAAATCTAAAAGCATTAAGAGGTGTGAGCCTTCTGACCGGGGGTCCTAGTTGGCTATTTGGAGGATGTAACTTCTCTGGGAGAAAAGATGACTCCTCAGTGATGGCATCATTTAGCAAACGTGGGGTGATTTCAAGTCACCGTGGCTCGAGATCTCCTGGGGTTGAGGTTGCAGCTGGTGGTCCCAACACTGAACTGGTCACTGGCCTTTGCAGAGTATCCCTCATGGCATCCGCAAGGTAAGCTTGAAGCCTCAGGTTAACCCTGAGCAAAAATCTCAGATGCTTTGTGGAAGTTGGCACATGTTTCTTGGAAGCTCAGCCAGGCCTTGAAAAAAAGAAAAAGCTGTCTGTGGGAGAAGAGTGTCTCACTTCCTTCCAGAATTGTCCCTCACTTTCCCTAACCCACCAAATGCGATTTCATTGTCCCAACTCCCAGGAATGTTTTGAAGTTAAGTTGAAATCAATAAATGAGAGTTCTGGAATACCACATGCATACAACAGCGCCATGATTATTATTGAGGCAATGGGGTAGCACCCAAAGAACGCGGGCTTTAGGGTTGATTAGAATTAGGCCCAAAGCCACTTGTGGGCCTCAGGTTCTTAATTGGAGAATGCTGACAACTTCCAATAGGGAGAAAAACTGGCAAAGTGTTAGCATCCCGTTTGGCATGTGGTGATTAACCACAACAATAACAGTGATAAGGGAACAGCAACAGAACGTAGCATACACTGAATGTCCCAGGTTCCAGGTATGGCATCAAATACTTTGCAGGTTTTTGTCCCATTTATTTCTCATAACAACCCTGAAACTGGTGCTGTTAATACCCCTACTTTACCATTTAGAAAACTGAAGCCCAGAAAGATGAAATAATTCTCCCAGACTCAAACTGGATGGGCTGAAACACAGCCCTGAGCTCAGAAGCGAGATGCTGCAGTGAGAGCTACCCTTCATCATCATTGTTGGTGAAGCTGGATTGCTACTTCCAAGTCATCTAGCCCCGCTCCTGTGCCTTTGCCCTGCTCTTACTCCCTTTGTAATATCTGCTATGGGGCCACATCATTCAAATTTTGCTGGAATGACCCTGATCTTGGGAACCTCACTACTTGAGACTGCCCAGGCAGCAGCAACGCTGCATGACCCTAACTCTCCTTAAAAGGCTACAGAGGATTTGTGCCCTGAGAGATACCCAGGAACAAGAAACAATTAGGGAACAGTCACAGATCGGAAGTGACTGAGGAAAAATAACAATGTAATGTGGAATGCTGAATTTGATACTAGAAGAGAAAAAGAACATTAGGAAAAGACAAGCCCTTTCATCTAGTTAATAGAATTTTACCGATCTGATGTTAATTTCCTGGCTGTGAGTATTTTGCTGTGGTTATGGAAGACGGTGACATATGAAAGCTGCGTAAGAGGTGAACAGAAACTCTTTAGCCTGGCAACTTTTCTGTAAGTGTACAATTAGTGCAAACTAAAATTTTTTATTAAAAAAAAAAAAGTCCAGGAAACAAAGGAAAAGTGAATGAATGATGAGAAAAGAGATGTTTCTATTAAAAAGGGAGGCCCATAGACAGAGAGTTCCTGAGGCATGTTCCAAGTAGAACTTTCCATCAGAAGCAAAGACTGCCTCCTGGCAGGGGGATGCACTCCTCCTCAGATGTCAGAAGGTCCTTTGTCCATGCCCAGCACACTCTTTGTCTGTACCAAGTCACCTGCAGGTACCTGCTACGGGATTCTTACTTAACCCACAGAACTTAGAGTGCCCACCAGGAAGGAGGGGCTGCACTTGGGCATTTCAGGGTTCAGCATAGAGTGCCTCGTAATACTCTATAAAAGCCCACTAATGAATACAGAGGGCCCTTGACTTACCAATTTAGGGTTTTCATCTTTACTGTGAGTTTATCACAGTGAATGGTAAATCAGGGAGCTCCTTAACATTTATCATGGGGCCGTGGCTTCTGCTGAATGCATGTCACTCACACTACTGTCAAGTCAAAAAATCAGTAAGCCCAACTATTATAAGTCAGGGCCCAGGTGGTCTGCTACCAGCCTTAACTGCATTTCGACTTAACGGTATTTTCAGCCTACATTGTGTTTATCAGGAACATCTTATGGATAGGTGTGTGGATGGGAGGTGATTTGCATAGCTGTTAATCACTCCCTTGGGCCAAAATAATTCAATGTTAGACATGAACTTTGAAAATAGTTTTAAAATGCAGTTACATAGATTATATGCCTAAGACATACTTTATATGGAATATGAAATTGCCTGTGTAATGTGCTGTGAAATTGACACGTGTGTGGAATTTTAGGGGTTAAATCCTTATGCAAACCTGCCACCTCTGCGTGTTATCCAGGAGGCAAGTAAGTTGTTTATTCTTCAGTCTTCTCCTTTTGAAACTCAGATCAGACGCTACCCCTTTCTCACTCCTCCTCCTTCCCCGTGTTGGACCTTTGTTTATCGCCCATCTCCACTGCCAGGGGGTGCGTTCCATGAGAAGAGGGACCATGTGGCTTAGTCCAGCACTGAGCTCACAGCTCGAGGCTAGCATAGGTATTGATAAACTCTGATCAAACATGTGGCTATTTTCTACCCAGGAGCCATTCCTTACAGGTAATAAGTTGCCATCACAGATTCCATCTGCATCTCCTAAGAGCACAGAGAGATGCTTGGAAAGCATCTCCTAAGAGCTCAGAGAGAAAGTGGATATCCCATCGCCACCAGCGAGGAGCCCAAACTCCAACTCAAAGCTCTGACCTCATAACATCAGAAAGGACTGAATCAGTATCCTTCAAGGAAATGACCACTAAATTTGTTAACCTGAAAAAAAAAAAAAAAAATGGATTCAAGCCCATTCAACTTACCAATTCACCTGCTCACACACCGCAGTGAGCACCACCATAACAGAGACCCGCTTGACTTCCAGCCCCCACCTCGCCAGGTGGATGCTGATTACAGCCAGCCAGATCTCAGGGCCCCCAGCCCCTGACTGTGTGTCAGAATGTGCCCCTGAGGTAGGAACAGACCAAGCTGGTTTTGTCTCTCCCTCCAACGTAGAACAGCGTCGTTCTTTCTTTTATGAGGTTTTCTGTGTATCATCTCAGTAACTTCCTTGTAACAATCCCAGGTTACCGCCTGCCGCGGGGTCTCTTCTTCCTACAGAAGAAAGACTTTTATCTTTCTCTGCTTCACTCTTTTCATTCCTGGGCTCACTGAGATTCATTAAGGCAAATGGAGTGTGGGTTTTTGTTTTGTTTTGTTTTGTTTTTGTTTGTTTGTTTCAGATGAATTGAGCAATGAGTTTAATGGGCTGAAATCCGTGTATTTTTTCAAGTCAACAAATTTAGTGGTCACATCCTTGATGGGAACTGAATAGGAGGTGGTCAGTTGGGACGTTGCTTAAAGACTTCTTAGATTGACTACAAAAAGGACTCTACGACCAAAGGGACTCCTGCATCCTACCCTCATTCTGCCCCAGCCTCCTGCCTCCAATGAATGGGTAATGCCAGAGCTCAGAGGAGCTGGGAGAGCCTCCTACCATGGGTGTGGGCTGATCTCTTTGACCAGCTGTCACTGGGATCAGGGATAGATGCCTCACTTACGGCTCTCCTCCAGTCTTAGTTCATCACTTTACAGCTGCCAAATCCCCCCAACATTGCTTCATAGCCTATGCTGAATATCCCGTTCAGACATCATTGATTTTATTATGCAGGTGGAACAACTTATATTTGGAGAGGTAACATGGCTTGTCCAAGCATGAGGGGAGGGACCAGGAGGAAAGTGTTGGTTCTGAGTCTCCTTCTGAGATCACAGGCTCTGGGCTCAGGCTGCTGGCACTAGATCCTGGGTCCTGTGCTCACCAGCTGTGTGACCTTGAACCCTTCACTGGTACTTGACAGTTTTCTCATCAGTAAAGTGGAAATAGTAATAGTCCCTAGCTCCAATAAAACAGCACACATAAAGGGTTCTGTGCAGTATCTGGAACACAGAAAGCTGTCATAAATGTTGGCTTTCACTGCTGTTATTCAGTACTGTTCTCTTTGGGAAAGCAGCCCTGGGCAAATGAGATTATGGATTTAAGGATCTCCACGAATCCTTATGAGATGGCCACTAGTCTGAAGGTCCAGTGCTGTGAGTCAGTTATGTTTGTTTTTCTTTTTCTACTATTTTTCTATTTGTGCTAAAATGTCACTAGGGTTTTGCTCTGTGCTGGCTTCTCCATTATTGCTGTAGAATAACCTTCAAGAGGAGTTACCTTCATATGAAGCTTATGCAGGTCTGACAATTAAGTTTGTGAATTTGACACTGCACACTTACGTTGGCAGCACTATGCAGACAACTCAGTAAGGTTTCATAACCTTGGTATATCAGTGTCTCACAGCTGTGCTCACACTGATGTGTGAAGGAGTGGTGTTTATTATTGCTGTTGGGTGTTTTTGTGCCTTCATGAGAATGTTGGAGCTTGAATTATGGCAAGGAACAAGCATCAAATTTCTTGTTAAATTTGGCAAGAGTGGAAGTAAAGTCAGGGATAATGCCATAAAGAAAATGGCAGTGTCTAAATGGATTAAACATTTTTCTTAGGGAAGGGAAAGTGTCACTGAAAGAGAGAGGTCAGGTTAGCCAGTAACCCAAACACAACTGACAAAAATATTGCAAAAAATTGTTGAACTGTGCATCAAAATAATCATCCCACTGTGAGAAGCACAGGAGACCAAGTAAACATCAATAGAGAAACAGTTAAAAAAAATTGTGACTGAAAATCTTGGCATGGGAAGGTCTGTGCAGACATGGTCCCAAAGGAGCTTATTGATGATGAGTGCTGTGAAGGAGTCCTTAGTCAGTAAACAAATAACTATTGAACCAACCTCCTTACATACCTGATCTGGCCCCCCGTGGCTTTTTCCTTTACCCAAAGATAAAAAAAATATTGAAAGGAAGGCATTTTGATGACATTCAGGACATTGAGGGTAATATGAGAATGGCCATTCCGGAAAAAGAATTCCAAAATTCCCCCCACAGGAGGACTAGGCTCTGCAGAGCTTCCCACAGGTAGTACTTGAAAGTAACTGCAGTGATATTCAGCAATGAGGTATGTACTACTTTTTCTAGGATGAATTTCGGAACTTAATTGTCAGACCTTATATGTGACAGTAGAGAAACTAGACCCTCTGAATCTTAAAATAGAATTCCTTTTCACAGAACCCCCTTCACAGAGAAGTGAAACTACTCAGTAATGTCACTGTGGGGCAGAATCCAGGATGTGTTCAACACCCAATGTGTCTCTCAATAATTCGCGATCAGTACACAATTCCATTTGATATGTGGTCTAATGGGCATATTCTCTGTGTGTTTTATGTTGACACATCCATATTACTATACAGTTATATCTATAAGACCATGATTTCTGAGCTTCCTTATTGAATAATTTATAATAGCTTTGAGGATAATTTTGACCATTCTAAATCTTCATCTGTCTATAGCACCTATCCTCTGGATGAAGTGCGACACTGCTATATCCCACTGTTTTAGAAGTGTTTTCCTGTTTAGCAGCTCAGGAACCATTGCCTCTGAGTTCCTGCAAAGGCCAAGATGATAAAGAAATGGTTGAGGGTTAGTTGTCTTATTTTGCAGACAAGATAACTGAGGCCCAGAGAGAAGTTCCCCCACCTCCGTCCTGATGGTCAGTAAAACCCAGAGAATGCCTAGGTGAGTTGACATCAATCAGCCAGTGACTCCAACACTAACAAATGAGATACACTGGCTGCTCATTTTCTAATGTAAATTCTAGAAGGGAACTGGGTAAGGAGGAGAGCAAAAGAACAAATTGGATGTAATCAGAATCAAATTCAAGATAAACTTTTAAGGGTTAATAGGGTCAGCCACCCAAGTAGCAGCAGGCCCTGGAATTCTCCACTCTCACTCTTTGCATGATATTCACTAGAGACCACATGGGCTTGAGTTTATGGTCCAAGCAACCAGTTCCTTGTGCCAATGAAAGGTAGGAGAAATAACAGGATTTCCCTTCCACTCTAAAAATGGCAGGCATTCAGATGGAGTACTTAAGAGTAAGGGAGGGAACTCCTCTCAGAAAGAGATGATAATAAGAACAGCAGTAAGCATTAACACCTGGGACTCTGTCAGTGCTGCTAACAAGCATTGAAGGTTACTAGCCAGCTCTGTGTAAAGGGCTACAGTGTAAGACCTCATTGGCTGGGGGTGGTGGCTCGTGCCTGTAATCCTAGCATTTTGGGAGGCTAAGGTGGGTAGATTGCTTGAACTCGGGAGTTCAAGCCTGCACAAGAGTGAGATAGCGTCTCTACTAAAAGTAGAAAAACTAACCAGACGTGGCCATGCACACCTGTAGTCCCAGCTACTCAGGATGCTGAGGCAAGAGGGTTGCTCAAGCCCAGGAGTTCAAGCTTGCTGTGAGGTATATCACCACAATGCTCTACCCAGGACAACTGAGTGAGACTGTCTATAAATAAATAAATAAATAAATAAATAAATAAAAGCATAAGAGCTTATTAAACATTCGCTGCTATGTTCGAGATTAATAAGATATTCTCACTTTGGAAATGAGGAAGCTGAGAATCCAGAGGGGCCAAGGTACTGATCACTTAGCTAAAAGTAGACAAAACCGTGTGTGGAGGGCCCTGGCCCCAGAGTGCTGCCATGCACTGTCACCATGCTTTCAGAATGTTTTTAAAGACCATTTTAATCTAAATTTGATTTTTGTTTATTCTGTATGTGCCTCACAAGATGCAAATACCACTTTCAGGGGTTAGCATTCCCCTTTTTGAAAAGATAGTTTAAAAAAAGAAAACATTCATAGAAAAGATGGCTCCAGGTGGTCTGTATGTAGAAATACACTTCCGAAGGAGTAAGGTGAAGGGCAGGAACTCCCTTGAGCTCAGCTCCCAGTCGTAGGGCGCTCCCTCACTCCCATGTCCCCTAGAAAGGCAGGTTGGTGTGAAAGGCACTAGGTTTCTTCCCATTAATGTCTATCTGATATGAAATGACATCACCCCTGGGCTGGAGAAAGAATAGAAAAGGAGAAGGGGGAGGAGGAGGTGGGTGGAGACGAGTGCCTGGACCAGGGCCTGGCAAGCATCCACTCCACCAAGGCTCCCACATGGCGCCACAAAATGGGGCACCCTCGCTTCTGACGCCACCCCCGAAGTTAGCAGAACGCCACCTCACTTGGACACACTGTAGACCTCTGCAGAAATACAGTCATGGCTGCAAATGCTCCTTTTTTCTAGAGTTTCAATGGACTCCACTCAATTAAACCCACTATGCCCCCGACTCAGAACAAGGAAGGGAACAGGAGGAGGGGGAGTCACTAGGTTTGAATAATAAAGCTCCAGATCTAAAATTAGACTGTACAATAACAGCCCTAATTCCTGGAAACACGGACTGGGAACTACACGCATAATATATTGAGGGGAATTGACTTTCACAGACTTTGAGGACGTAATACGTCCTCTGGCACCTCACACATCCTTGGTGGGTATTTCCGTTGAGTGGAGGAGGCTGTTAAACACCTTTTCATGGAAAACAGACCTCCACCTTGAGTCAGAGGTTAAGTTATTCCCTGGCCAAAAGAAGCAATCTATAATGTTTCATTGAGGGGCAAGTCTCACAATGAATAGCATTTGGCAGAGATGGCTAACTTAATATGACTCTTTTCAGCAGCCCTGTAAACATATCTGTCATCTCCAAGACTGGCTGAGGTGATCAGAGACAGCTTGAGGTCTCATGCAAAATTCTGGCTGTTTCATGGGAGGTGAGTGGCTGCAAAATTCGCACCTGAATAACAATGGCATTCACCCCTCAGCATGTAGCCTGTTTCTCCGAAAATAAGACATCCTCCGAAAATAAGACCTACTTACAGGAAAGATAAGACGTCCCCTGAAAATAAGACCTAGCGCATCTTTGGGAGCAAAACTTAATATAAGACACTGTCTTATTTTGGGGGAAACAGGGTACTTAGGGTTCTACTCCACACCTGACTGCTGAGTAGGACTCTTGTCTCCACTATCATAAACTTTGTAATCTCGGATAGATAGCAACTTTTGTTTTCTTATCTATCAAAAAAGGGTATAACATCTTCTCACAGGGCTGTTCATGCAAAGCTCTTGAAACAGTGACAGGTACATAGTAAATACTTAATAATTGAGTCAGTGGTTATTATCCTAACACACACACTCCCACCATCAGATCACAACACACACACTCACACACTCTCACCATCAGATCACCACACACGCGCTCATACACTCTCACCATCAGATCACAACACACACGCTCACACACTCCCATCAGATCACCACACACACGCTCACCCACTCTCACCATCAGATCACAACACACACGCTCACACACTCTCACCATCAGATCACCACACACACGCTCACACACTCCCACCATCAGATCACCACAAACACGCTCACACACTCCCACCATCAGATCACAACACACACGCTCACACACTCTCATCATCAAATCGCAGCGCACACGCTCACACACTCCCACCATCAGATCACCACACACGCTCACACACTCCCACCATCAGATCACAACACACACGCTCACACACTCATCATCAGATCACAACACACACGCCCACACACTCCCACCATCAGATCACCACACACACACACTCCCATCATCAGATCACAACACACGCTCACACACTCTCATCATCAGATCACAGCACACGCTCACACACTCACCATCAGATCACAGCACACACGCTCACACACTCCCACCATCAGATCACCACACATGCTCACACACTCCCACCATCAGATCACCACACACACGCTCACACACTCCCACCATCAGATCACCACAAACACGCACACACACTCCCACCATCAGATCACAACACACACGCTCACACACTCACATCATCAAATCGCAGCGCACCCGCTCTCACACTCCAACCATAAGATCACCACACACCCGCTCACACGCCCACCATCAGATCACCACACGCACGCTCCC